>BDMB01000086.1:332247-518489 GCA_016859785.1 Macrotyloma uniflorum | reverse complement strand
ATACAAGTCATAACAAGAATATAAATAGGACAATATATCAATAGTATAAAGACTAAATTACCCTCAACTAATAAATACTAATCAATATATAATATTCTATATAATATCCTAACAGGCTCAACAGGTTAGCCCCCACTAGATAAACATATGAGTTAATTTTCATATTTTTCAGTTAAGGTACATTAAAATAATCTATTACCAAATCATATTATAAATAAGTGGTGTCTATTAGGTATAATCTATCTTTAATCACATATTAAACACTATTTATATTTTTTACTGACTGACTTGAGCGTCGAAGTGTAACCATAGGTACACCCCAATATAATCAGAGGGAGAAGGAACTACTCAAAGCAATTGATACAATGAAGATTGAATATATCTTTGATGTACTCTGTTTGTGTAAGTACAAGTATTAAATCAAATAGAAATTAAATATATTTTATATATATATATATATTTTTAATTTATTAAGAAATTATTTAAAGAGAAAATGATGAGGAAGTAAAACCCGAATTTAAAAAGAATAGCATTTTTAAGTATGGCAACATCCATTGTGATTTATTTCGTTTTTGACAAAGTCATTGATATATTATTGTTATGGTTAAATTCTTAATTAGTGGGGTCGTAGCTTAATTATTCCTATGCTTCAATTCTTAATTAGTATCTCGATATTAGGTGACCCAAGTTTGACATAAACCATCTTCCAATACCGTCAATGCACTTATTATAACTATAAGGCCATGGCCTTTGATGTTTTCTTGTCTGGCTGAATTTTTATTTATTTTTTTCTTTTTTCTTGGGACAATCATTATCAAAGATGTTAAGTAATTCGCTTTCCGAAACCCATTCATGAATTCTTGTCATATTTTATGCAATTTCTTCTTCAATAAAATACGTGTTTGAGGCTTAATTTATGTAAACTGAAGTCCAGAAGTTGAAATAAGATATAAAATATGGTAAATTTAATGAAATTTAATGGACAAGTTATCTGGTGTTATTATCATAGCAGTTGAAAGCTTGAGATATACTACATGAGTGTTTGGGTATAGATTGAGAAAAGAGGAATAAAGAAAGAGTTTTTCAACCTTTAAAATAACTAGAAAGGGTAGTGATTAAGCTAGATGATGAAGTGCCCTAGTGAATAATTAGTCTTGCACTTCAAAATAGTTATATTCTAATTGGAGCACATAAATAAATAAATAATTAGAGTAACATCTCAAAATTGACTTAAGCAAAACCCTAACTAATCTTCTTTATGTATTAATCTCTTCCCATGACTTTCCACAATCTTATGTCTCCATTAACCATTCTCATCCTCACACTAACACGCCCACCTCCTTCTTATTCTTATATCACTATTCCATAACATGCACCAACATGAATAAATTATCCAATTTTTATAATTTTTTATGTATATCTTATTTTAAAAGTTTACATTATTATTATTATTATTATTATTATTATTATTATTATTATTATTATTATTATTATTATTATTATTATTATTATTATTATTATTATTATTATTATTATTATTATTATTATTATTATTATTATTATTATTATTATTATTATTATTATTATTATTATTATTATTATTATTATTATTATTATTATTATTATTATTATTATTATTATTATTATTATTATTATTATTATTATTATTATTATTATTATTATTATTATTATTATTATTATTATTATTATTATTATTATTATTATTATTATTATTATTATTATTATTATTATTATTATTATTATTATTATTATTATTATTATTATTATTATTATTATTATTATTATTATTATTATTATTATTATTATTATTATTATTATTATTATTATTATTTTAATTATATTCTTATCTTGCATCTAAGATTTACGTAATTAATATATATATAAATGTATTGTTATTTAGAAATCAAAAAGATAAATTTTTTTATTAGAATTAAGGATATTTATTGTATTTTTTATTTTTATTTTTATATAAAAAGTATGAATAACGAAATAAAGAAGAATGGAAGAGTATGTAAAACATTAAATAACTATCATATATTTTTGTAAAATATTACTCTCGTTCTTTCGTAAAAAAAAAAAAAAACAAATAACTTTGTTCTTAATTACATGAAATATAGGATCACTTATTAATATTAGTTTTCTTTTATACTATAAATTTATTATTAGAGAATTATGTAATTTAAAAGTCACACTCATTAGTTAAAAAGGTAATTTCATGAATTATGAGAAACGTTACTAAATATAACTAAAAAACACTTAGATAATTTGATTTTATGGGTATTTTTGAAATATATCTTGTATTATGAAATTATTAATTAAAAATTAATTAACAGTTATTTAAATTGGTCTTAGGGTCTACTTCTCTATAATAGCTTTTAAGGAAAAAAAAAAGAGAAAAAAATAAATGATTTTTTATAAATCAAAATAAACTTATTCATAAATTAAAAATAAGAATTTAGAAAAAAAAAATTATGAGAAAATTTTATAAATTGATTTATGTATAAGTTAACAATATTTTATAGATAAATTGATCTATTTTTTCTTCTTATTTTTTTCTTTTAAATATACTTATGGAAAATTTCTTCTAACATAATTTTAGTAATCGGATATTTGTTTTTATAAATAGGATATTACTTTATATATATATATATATATATATATATATATATTATAAATACAAAGGTAAAGATACCTTACAAGCTCTATGAAATAGAAAGAAGTGAGGCAACCAGAAGGAGCTTGAATTTAAGGAGGATGGTGTTGGTTCTAGAATTATCAAACTTTTCTACAAGCCAAATTTTAATACCCTTTTTAACTCATCGAAAAACTTATGGAAGTGTATACTTAGAATTATAAAAATGTAAAAACACTAATGTAAAAAGTAAAATGCTACATTGCTTTTTTATATAATCGATGTAGTATTCGATTTTTTTTTAATAATAAATAAGTTACTTAAAAAAATATCAATTAGATATAAAATTTTACTAATAATTAAGTTGTTTGAGAAAATACTAATAAGGTAAGATCAATACTTATTTATTGCATCAAATAATATAAAAAGAACTTATTCATTTCAAATAAAATTTATAATATAATTATTTTTAATGAAATAATGAAAAATAAAAAGGTGAATTTGTTATTTGAGAGGATGACAGCAATAGATGTAAAGTGGAAGGGAGGGTGAGTGATTGACTATTTTACACACAATTTTATTTATATATTATAATTATTTTAATATATTTTAGAAATTTAATTATTTATATTTAATATGTTTTATTATTTTAGAGTAAAAAGGAATTTAATTTATATACTTTTTGAAATATTAGTTTTATGTAAGGATATTTTATTTTAAAATAAATTCATTTGCCTATTTGAATTTCGTTCGATAGATTGGTTTTAAAATATTCAATTCAATGAAAATATCGCTTAACTAATATTAAAGGTGTTCAATGAATAATTATAGAAATTATTTATGTAAATTTACGAGATTATTTATATTTTTTTATTATTTTTTTTTATCTGTACTGTTAATTATGACTTGTATAATATAAACAGGACTTAATCTAGCTAATTTAAGTGATAAATTTGATAATAAAGAAATAGATTTCATTAGTTTATATCCAAGACTTTTAATTTTCTCTCTAAATTTCGAAACTTTTCCAGGTTCTATCTTTTCAACTTTCTACATTCATATTTTCTACTTCTAAATTCTTTAATTTTAATACAATTTTACATTTTACTTATACTCTTTTTTTTAAATACAAATTACATTTTTTATTATTATTTAATGACTTTTTAATTTTTAAGAATAGATTTCTAATTAAATTATTGATTAAAATTTGATTCATTAGTATTTTAGATATTTATAAATTAATTAAAATCAATTATATTATAAATTAATTTTAAGTTTACGTTATTATTATTTTTTTTAATATTAAATACGTTTTTCTAGATTAAATTGTTTGAAATTATTTAATAATATCAAATAATTGAAAGATAAATATATAAAAGATTAATTTATTTAAATTTATAATTACAATTTAGGTCTATTGATTGATATAAAATGAAGATTAGAAAACTAAATTACTTTTATATAAAATTTAATTATACTATTATTCTTAATTAATAATTAAAACAAATAAATAATACTTCCAAACTTAATTCTTAAGTATTAAAATAAATTTTAGAATAATTTTATAATACTATTTGAGAACATAATTTAGGTTTTACCTTATTTATTTTATTAATTTCACACAAAAATTCTTTGATTCATTTAGGCAATGCAATCCGATCAAAAAATTTAAGGGGAAATAAATGCTACTAGCATGGAGGAGTTTCATTGAGAAGGATGAGAACCTTTTACATACAATTCTTAAGAAAATAATATAATATCATTATATTAATTATTTACTATTAACATAAAAAGCATTGGAAACTATTGTTCTTAAAATATCGTTAAGGTTATTTTTACAATATCGTTATATAAGATATATATTGTGCTGCAAAAGAAAATAATGCATGTCTTTAATTTACTTTTCATCAAAGAAAAAATTCAATTTTTAATAGTTTAGTTAATGAATAGCCTTTTTTTATAATTAACGAATATTAGGAAAAAAATCGTTTTCAAATTTATTTACTCTAATTAAATTATTTTTCAAATTTTGAAATAGGAAAAAATTATTTATTTGTAATGCTAATATAATATTTTATTGTTTACATTTCAAATCTTATATATTTCTTACCTAACTTACTTGTTTTACTCCTCTTTTAAGTATTAAAATTAGGAAGGTAGAATTGAAATATTTATTAGAGAAAAAGAGTGGGGTTTTTTTAAAAATAATTTTATGCTCGTAATAATTGCTTAAAATAACATTGTCTTAATAAATTAATATAATTTTTTTCCATATTTAACGAATATATTGCCAGAAATAATTAGTTCAAAATATTATATTACTCTAAAATAATTATTTTCAAAACTTCAAAATAGGGAAACATTGACTATTTTTAAGATTAATAAGGTAGTATTTTGTTGTTGATTTTTCAAATTTTATAGGTTGACACCGTTTCAACATTTATTAATAAGATAAAATGAAATCCGAAACACAACTTTACAATTGTATCAGTGAAAAAAAAAAGTATTCTCAATGCATTAATTAAAAAATAAATATTAAAGTTTTATATTATTAAAAAATAATAAATGCATTTTGAATAATTCAAACTAGTAATTAAATGAAATGATTTTAGGTTGACTTTTAAAAAATAATGTTAAATTTACTTAATAAAAAAATATATTAAAGAGAAACAAAAATTATAAGAAAAACTACTTAAATACATTTTTTCTCTCTTAAAACATCACATTAGAAGATGGATTTTTCAAAGATTTACCTTGTTGGTGTTGCTTCGTTCTTAATGATTTCTCTTGTTATGTCTACTAGTTTCATAAATTCTGAAATTAAGAAACTTGTTTTAACAGCTCCTAATCCCATCCAATCATCTGATTCACCATCAATAACATCATATTTTGTTGTTTCAAGCAATAAAGGTTTTGAAACTGAAATAAAGAGATTTGTTCCTACAGTTCCCAACTCCACCCAATCACTTGACCGATTACCAAAAGGGCCACACTTTATTGTTTCAGGAAATACAGGTTTTCAACCTGAAATTAAAAGACTAGTTCCTACATGTCCTAATCCCGTCGAATCTCTTGATTCACCACCATTAGGAACATGTTCTTTTATTTCTAAGGACATCGGTTTCCAACATGAAATAAAAAGACTTGTTCCAATAGGCCCCAATCCTGCCCAATCTCCTGACCGACCACCAAAAGGGCCTCACTTTTTTGTTTCAAGAAATATAGGTTCTGAACATGAAATCAAAAGACTAGTTCCTATAGGTCCTAATCCCGCCCAATCTCCTAATCCACCTCCATCAGGAACACGTTCCTTTATTTCCAAGGACATTGATTTCCATCAGATAAAGAGACTTGTTCCTAAAGGCCCCAATCCCGCCCAATCTCCTGACCCACCACCAAAAGGGCCTCACTTTTTTGTTTCAAGAAATACCGGTTCTGAACCTGAAATCAAAAGACTAGTTCCTACAGGTCCTAATCCCGCCCAATCTCCTGATCCACCACCATCAGGAACACATTCCTTTATTTCTAAGGACATCGATTTCCAACATGAAATAAAGAGACTTGTTCCTACAGGCCCCAATCCCGCCCAATCTCTTGACCCACCACCAAAAGGGCCTCACTTTTTTGTTTCAAGAAATACCGGTTCTGAACCTGAAATCAAAAGACTAGTTCCTACAAGTCCTAATCCCGCCCAATCTCCTGATCCACCACCATTAGGAACACATTCCTTTATTTCTAAGGACATCAATTTCCAACATGAAATAAAGAGACTTGTTCCTACAGGCCCCAATCCCACCCAATCTCCTGACCGACCACCGTAAGGGCCTCACCTTTTTGTTTCAAGAAATACCGGTTCTGAACCTGAAGTCAAAAGACTAGTTCCTATAGGTCCTAATCCCACCCAATCTCCTAATCCACCACCATCACGTTCCTTTATTTCCAAGGACATCGATTTTCAACATGAAATAAAGAGACTTGTTCCTATAGGCCCCAATCCCGCCCAATCTCCTGATCGACCACCAAAAGGGCCTCACTTTTTTGTTTCAAGAAATATCGGTTCTGAACCTGAAATCAAAAGACTTGTTCCTATAGGTCCTAATCCCGCCCAATCTCCTGATTCACCACCATCAGGAACACGTTCCTTTATTTCCAAGGACATCGGTTTCCAACATGAAATAAAGAGACTTGTTCTTACAGGTCCCAATCCCGCCTAATCTCCTGAACAACCACCAAAAAGTCTTCAGTTTTTTATTTCAAAATATACAAATTCTAAACCTGAAATTAAAAAACTAGTTCCTACATGTCTTAATTCCGTCCAATCTCCTAATCCACTGCCATCAGGAATACATTCCTTTATTTCCAAAAACATCGGTTCCCTCAAATCCAAATCAAGGTCAATCGCCTGATCCCGTACCATGAACACAATAATCTGTTTCCAACATAAAATAAAGAGACTTGAACCTACAACTATAATTCTACCCTATTTGAATCCAGTGGCAAACTCAATTATGTCCAAACTCAATAATTAGTCTCCATGTTTAATATCTGAATGTATTTGTTCCTTTTATCCAACTTTTTTTCCCTCGTAATGAGTAAAAGATGGGGACGAGGATATTGTAGGAGTAAACTCTAGATTTACTCTTTTCAAGAAATATTTTGTATAAGACATTTTGGAGAATTTATTGGACTAATATTATCAAAAGAATCTTGGGTAGCAATTTTTTGCAGAAGTAGACAAGCATCTCAAAGTCGTCATTAATTTATATTTTGCAGAAGCCTAATGTACGAAACGTTTAAATCATTTGGTAATGCATTAAATTATTTAAAATATTTTATTGTTTGTAGAGTTCATGAATATCTATTGCTTGCAATAAAATTCATGTTATTTTTTAATTTGTATTTGATTATAGTATGAATTCATAAGGACAACTATCTAACAATGTTTATTTTTTGTTATTAAAAATTATTTTGCAAATTAAAAAAAATTATCAAATCATGTTTTTCTTAAGAATATTTTCGTTTGAAGTGGAAAACTATAACCCACATCAATGGTGTTTATCTATTTTACATAATTAAGTGAACCACAATTTTGTTGCTATCGAATTATTTTCTTACGAACCTTTCCTAGCGACCGATATAGTGACATCATGTCTCTTAAGTTAACGTGGCTCAGCAATTAAAATGGAGTAAATTTTGGACTAAAACTATTGCTAAATTCATAAATAAATGTTCAGCAAAATTTCATTTGTGAAATATTGAAGATAAATATAATATATTTAGTATTATATAATTGTTAAAAAAAAAAGTTTACATTTAATATTTTCCTTCTTGAATTATCCTTGCAAGCTGTTGCTATTGTTACAATCATTATTACAAAGTTATAAGTTCCACCATATAATGATATTTTTGTTGTATTGCTTGGACCCTCTTTTATTCTCCCCTCTTCTCACACCCTCCATATATTTACTACAAATAACATTAATACACGTCGTTCCTTCACTTTTCATTAAAGAAAAAATTTAATTTTTAATAATTTAGTTAATGAAAAGACGTTTCTTCACCATTAACGAATATATTGCAAAGATAATCACTTTTCAAATTTATTTACTCTAATTAAATTATTTTTCAATTTTTGAAATAGAAACAAAATTATTTACCGTTTACATTTCAAACCTTGTATATTTTCTAACCTTGTTTTATTCCTCTTTTAAACACTAAAAGTAGGAGGGTAGCATTTGGAATATTTATTAGAGAAAAAGAGGGAGGAATGTTTAAAAATATGTTTATGCTGGTAATAATTGCATGAAACAATATTTTCTTAATAAATTAATATGATTTTTTTAATATTTATGGAATATATTGTAAGAAACAATTGGTTTTACAAATTATATTACTCTAACTAAATTATTTTCAAAATTTTAAAATATGGAATAATATTTGGAAATTTCCTCTTAATATTGATAGTGGATATTTTCATTTGGGTTTAGGCAAGTATTGAAGTTTTACAAATTGATTATTGGAAAGTGGTTGTACTTGAAGTATATCAAGTAAATGGTTTTTCCCAAATAAAGGTCATCATCAATTTGAACTTTAAGGACTTCAAACAATTATCCTCAATCTCCAATCGGATAGGGAATTTTAATTTTTTTTTTCTATACTCTCCTTAATGAATAAAATTCTGCAAATTATTGTTTTGTATCATTTTCTTTTTTGGAAGGGAATGTGAAAATTATTTGCTGTTATGCATGATGCTGAAGAGGTTTTTTTTTTTTTTCCTAATATGTTATTTCTGAACCCAATTCTATAGTTATTTTAATTCTCATTTTCTAAATTATTAATTTCCAATAAATAGATAAAAGAGGATGTGAATCCCGTTTGTAGTGTCAAATAGGAATCAATCTGGAAAAGTTTGATAAAAGAGGAGAATTTGTTCATAGAATTCAAAATATTCTTAAGCATTATGGATTAAAGTATGGAGCATCGATTTTCTTAATTTTCGAAGGAAATGAATTATTAAAATGAAAATTACCAGTTTCTTGTATTTAGAAATATCATTTTTTTTATTTCAATTTAATATGATATTCTTAAAATTTATTTGAAAAAAAAAAACGCCGTTCGTTCTATCACTAGTTTACGAAAGGACAAGCAAGAGGCTCTTCAAAATTGGCAACTCAGGCAGCAGTAAAAATTGGGGCAATTAAATTGGGCTTAATAGCGGAGACCAACAAACCAGCATTGGGCCCAAGAAAAGTCACCTAATTCCACCAGCAAAAATGGTTTTGCATTAAGACAAAGAAAACTAGTCTTTTAATTTCTGTGTATCCTATGAATCACAAAACACTAAAACACAATCATAAATAAACAACTATATCGTTTATTCTTGCTTAAAATGTCTATGTCGAATGTTGCACAATCATAATCTTATATTTACATGTGGATTCTATATTAAGCAAAAAAATGACATAGCAAAAGATAGACAATGTTACTATGTCTACCAGATTTGATTTAACTTGAGAGTGTGATGGAGTAGCAAACTTGTTTGAAAGGTTCCACATTCATGCCCTCAAAACAAATATGACAAGTACACACACTTGGCTGTGTTTGTATGCAAGGACTCCTCAACCATCTGAAAATTACCCTCCATCCTTTAAAGCTAAGAGCTTAGCTTCCAAGATCAGGATCATGCACCCACCATTTCTCCTATACCTTTGCACCAACACCATCTCTCACCAATCACCACATCACTTGATGATCTCAACCTACCACTATCTAAGTCTCTAGATGGGTCAAATTATATGGCCCAAACCAAACAGACTTTCATTTCTACCACTAGTCATTAAACTCATAAAATTGTTAACTAATGCATCGAAATCTAATGTAGTAAAGTATCAATGATGTTGATCCAACAACAACACACAATTGTTCAATATATATACCCTTTTATTTTTAAGAAGAAAAGTTAGGGCAATTGTTCAATATATATACCCTTTTATTTTTAAGAAGAAAAGTTAGGGAAATGAGTGCTTTTATTTCTAACTTCTCTTCTTTCCACTTATTATAATTTAATGGAATAAGAGATGTAAAAAGAGATTTAAAGTAAATTAATTTTAAAAAAATTTCATATTAATTAAAAATATATTAAATTATAATATATTAAAATCAATTCAAAACGTGAGGTTACACCTCACTTATATATTATAATTCGACATTTTTTAGACTTGTTAATAATTTTGTTAACAATTAAAATTCCTTCAATCATGTAAAAGGGAATCCTAATCTATTAAGGAGTGGCCTTGTACCCAATAACTTGTTATTCAGGATTCAATATATTAATAAGTGGTCCAACTTAGGTCTAATAATCTTGTTAACCGGGCTGTGATATTATGTAGAAAATGATTATGATGCCTAATTCACTTCTAAAACCAATTCAGAAAGTGAGGTTTACATCTCACTTTTTTATATATATATATATATATATATATATTATAATTTTATATCATTTTTAGTTAATATAAATTCTTTTTTAACAATTTATAAAAAATAAATGTAAAAATACTAGCAAAGAAGTATTGTATCCATTACTCAACAAAGAAAAAAATCGATCAAGTATCATTTTCAACTTCTATGTTTGACAAATAATTACAATTTTGGTACATTAAGTAAAATTAGTCTCAGGTAATGATTTTAACTTTTCTTTTAAAAGAGATGAACAAACACGGACTTAAAAAAACAGATCAATTTCATTCCAATCATATCGCTGATTTTCTGCAGAATATTTAATGTCACTATATTAGAAATGTTTCATGCAAGGAATAGATTATCTTGACATAATTATTGCTAATCGCATTTTTAATGGTTATATTTAGGAAAAGGGGTTAAAGAATTGTAGTGGATATTTTCCTATAATTTTAAATATCGCGATCCATATGCCATCGTATTAAAAGTAATTTGCA
Organism: Macrotyloma uniflorum; assembly: GCA_016859785.1. Classification (NCBI taxonomy): domain Eukaryota; kingdom Viridiplantae; phylum Streptophyta; class Magnoliopsida; order Fabales; family Fabaceae; genus Macrotyloma; species Macrotyloma uniflorum. The sequence goes on along the minus strand of BDMB01000086.1, from coordinate 507,383 downwards.
TATCTTTCTTTGAATCTTAGGCTATCTTTTTTCTTAATAAACGAGAAATGAATTTATTAAATCATTTTCATAAAAGGTGAGGATCCATTCTCATAGTATATTTTGCACGTAGACATAGATTCGACATTAAACTTGAGATCACGTGTTTAAAGCATCCGATCCTGTTTCACTTGAACCAACACATAGATTTTGTAATTTCTACATGTGACTCCAACTTCCAACCATATTCTTTTGTTCCGTGCTTCAGCTTCTCTATTAAAATTAAATTACAAATATAATAATTATGTCTATTACGGAAAAGGAATATGATCGGGAAATTAAAATAAAATAATAAATTATGAGTGGAAATATATAAAAATTTCAAAGTTTTGGAAAATCGTGACACTTAACATTGCATTAGTAGAAAATACACATAGAATTTTGTGTAGCATTAATAATATACATTAAGTTAGGAGAAGAATACCTGGACGAATTTCATCTTTACAAACCTATGGAGATTTTAAAATAAGCACAGTTAGACAATTAAATATTTATTTTTTAACAGAACAAATAAAATAAGTTATAAAATGTAGAAATGAAATATTATTTAATATTTTATAAAAAAATCATCCGAAATTTTCCTATAATTTGTTTATATTAGTAGTCCTACTTATTTAGTAAAATATTTAATTTCAGTTTACGTTTCAATGACATTATATTTATTTATTTATTTTCTATAATAACTTTTAGACCTTAATTTTTTCAAAAATGTAGTTTTGAATCCTAATAAAAAATTTGACAAATTTTAATCGACAAAACATTTTTCCTCAATGTTTTTATTCTTATTGAGACATAGCAGTGTTAATAATTTTTCAAGGTTGTAATTTTTCAATAACTTTTTATATCATTCATCAATTAATCAAATGTGATTAATTAGTTATGAACACTTGAGTGATTAATTTGTTAAAAGAAAAGTACATGTGATTATATCATTAAACTCTTAGAAGAAATGTCACTGAGCTGCCAATATCATAATTAGTTCCTGAGTTAGCATTGTTGGTAGATGAAGGAATTAAAAATTGGTAGGAAATTAGTGTAAAGAAAATACTAAGTTTTGTATTATTTTTATTGTTGGTGCATGAAAATAGAGAGATACTGTAATGATGATAGAATAAATGAGATAGAATCGAGGAGGGAGTTTTTTTGAAGAAGAATGATGATGAAAGGATGATTAGGTAGGGGTGATCCTTGGGATTAGATGAGATGTTTTAGCAAAATCTTTGTTGGATTAGGTCAATAGAAAAGAAGATATGGTGGTAGATTTGTCCTACGTACATGGAATCGGGTGCAGGCGTGCAGGGTTCCAGCACCTATCTTCACTCTGTCTAGCTCAGACCCTTTTCTTTTTTTCTCTTTCTCTTTCTCTTTCTTTCTCTCTCTCTGCAAGTGCAGTCACACTTCAATAATCGTGCACTTAAGAATGATACATGTAGCAGTGTTCAGATTACCAACTTCTTTTAACTTGATTCAAAAGTACCTTATGTCATTCAACTCAATTTGTTACTATATAATTACTGCTTTTCCATCTCATCAAACGCTCACATGACTCAATTCAAATCTTCTTTGACATAAGCATACCAGTTTTCGAAATTGGATTTGGTCTTCTTGTTCATGGTAATGAGCTTCGGTGGCTACTGATTTGACTGTGATCAGATTAATTAGAATAAAAAGTTATTTGAATAATATTAATAGATTTAAGTTTAACTCATCTTTATAAAATCGGTTCAATAAGATCAGGTTTATATTATTATATAAATTTTAATTTGATTTTATCTTTAGTCGATATGAGATTTCTAATAAATAAAAAAAAAAATTATAAATAAATAAATTAATTAATTTGAAAAAAGAATAATAATTTATTTATTTAAACAATTATTATAGTGCCTTTAATCTCAATTTAGGGGGGAAATGTAAGAATGGATTTTTTTAAATTTATGTTTAGTTGGATTTCAGATATTGTGTAATGTATTATGGTTTACCTGTAATCAATTATCTTCTATATTATGATACACCTTTTCATTGCTAAGTTAAATATGGAGAGGGAGATGAGTGTTTAGTTTTTATCTATTAAAAAAATAAAAAATATTTAAAAAACTTCTCTAAATCGATTCGATCCATTGATTATCCAAATTTTCCATTCTACCAATTTTGTTGTAGTTTTTCTGCTTTCTTAGTACTTCAATGACATGTCGTGGATTCTTCCATTTCATCATAACACTTTCCTTCACACGTTTCATCTCCTCTCCTTCCTCTTGAGCAATGCATCTCCCAAAACATAGATTATAATATTCCGCATTTTCATTGTGTTTAAAGAAAATAAATATAAATATTTAATTATAATAATTAGCGTATAAAAATATCCTCCAGATTGGGTTTAAAAATTTCAAGCAAAAACATCTTTTACATTATGAAGTACTGATGTAAAAAAATTAGTGACATTTTTATAGTTATTAAAATAGTTTTACGATTTTTAAATATTTAATTTAAATAAACTTTGTATTTTAATAGTATATTTTTCAAATTATATTTTAAAGTGACTTATTTTCTTAGCAAAGGTGAGTGAAATTGCTTTTGTTTTCTTTAAAGTAATAATAAGAATTGTTTGGTTATGAACCGATTTCTCATTATTTTTAGAGTTATTATTTTTTAAACAGTTTAAATTATTTGTTTATAATAAAGTTTAAAATAATAAATATTTTATATTCGTAAAATATTTTTTATTTTTATATTCATTAAATAAGTTTTGTAATTATTTAATTGTGAATTTTTACTAAAAAATATAAATTTACAATTTAAATAATTTGAAATAATTTGCTTTAAACAATTTATAATTTGTGCAGATATTGTTAATTTGAAACAATTTTGAATTGTTAGTTTTTTTTATTAAAATAAAATAGAAATTTGTTTATAAGAACTATTAATATTCATAATTACAGCAAATAACTATACTAGTAAATTAATTTACTTTTAATTGGAAGAAACATTTAAAATATAAAAAATTTGTAAAAAAGAAACAATTTCAACAAAATAAATGTAGTTACATCGATTTCAATTTTAGACGTACAAAGAGGAAAAATAAATTAAAGAAACACAATTAAAGGACAGTAATAATTAAATAACACTATTCATTAGCTTAAATGTTAATATTTTTTAACAAGACTTTGGAACTTTTCAGGGTGTATATTGACATAGAAATCGTATAGGAGTTGTTGTACTTTTTTTGGATTTTTTTTTTTTTAAATCAATAAAGAACCATCATTGATTGGTATCAGAAGTACCACACATACTACAAATGTATGAAAAAAATATAAAGGAAAGGAAACAAATAAAGCATAAAAACATACTCCAAGTTCTTCCAAAATTTGCTAACCACCTACAATTCATGATTTACCAAAAGAATTGCCAACTTAGTCTCCATATTCCCTCTTTTACCTGCACACTTTAATTACCAAATAGACTTTTTAACTTTCTATAATTAGTAAACCAACACGTGCTACAATGTTGGGGTAATTGTGGTTGGAGCGGTTGAAATCTCAGCAAAACCCCCTATATTGCAGTATTTGTTATTAAGCTGCCTCTGGTCTTTGGAGCTTTGCATGGCAGTAGCAACATAAAATTGATACATGTAATTAAGCAAAAGGCTTGATGGCAATGGCAACAAATCAATTTTTTTAAAGAAATGATACAAGTTAATGACGCAAATTATGGAATATATAATTTGAATGAGATGTTTAATTAGAAAGGGTTGAAGATTGATGATGATATTGATAGGTATTCAAGAGTACGACATTATTTCTTATCCAAAACTTTAATATTAAAAGTTTGTATGTTTTTTTCACTTATATAGTATTCAACTTTTTCATTTCTGTCTAATGTGCAATTTCAATTAACCTTGAACTCTAATAAATATGATATGCAATAAAAGTTTAAAAGCCTGATACAAAATCTATTTTTCACTAGAATGAAATAATGAAATTTAACAATATTATGATTTATACGAGTGAATGATTGAAGTTCATGATATGATATGATACGTAATAATAGTATATTAAATATGAACGTGTAACATGCTAGTTGTAGATAAAAATTAAATTATTCAATTTTTTTTTAATTTTTTTAATTTCGGTGTATTATTTTCAAATTCTTTTTATTTGATTTCCTTTTTGTTGTTTTTATTTTTAAATAAAATTAATTTTTATTGATATTGATTTTATTTTTCAAATGCCGTGCTTTGAAGTCAATTAAAATTTTGGTTCAATTACTTAATATAAGAAAAAAAATTATTATTATTTTATTTCAAGCATTATTTAACCCATACATGATATTATTAGAGATGTGTAAGGATTCATATTTCAAAAAGATAGTTAATGAAATATAAAAGATTAACTAGGAACTTGTCCAAATTTAGATTGGTGTTAAGTGTAGGAAATATGTTCGACTTGTCGAATGAAATAAAGAGATGAATAGGACTGAAAGTTGGACAACTTTCTTAATTTAGAATTCAATCAATCAATATAAAATGATTACTTCATTTTAAAAATAAATAATTGGAAAGTATATGAATAAGATAGAGATGAAATGAAAAATGAATTGATTATCGTAATTTATGTTTGAATGTGAAGGTTGGAAAAATAGAAAAAGATGAAAAAAAATTATTAGTGTTTTCACTCAATATAAATGAATCGAAGAAAATATTGTAAATTAAATTTTTCAAGAAGAGAATAAAGAATAACAATTTTTTCAACAATTTAAAGTTTTATTTTTCATGGTACCCCATATTATTTTCATTTTTATCACTTTTTTTTCTAATTTTTGCATAGACTACCCTATAAGGGTTTTGAATCTAGTGGACTCCATTTTTTTTTTTTTATTGAAAAACTTGTTTTAATATACAATTATTAAAACACTTATCCCCTTCTTATGATGTTTTTTATACACATCAATGGAAGATTTATTGTAAAAAGGAGAGGGAAAAAAAATATATTTAACTAAATTTTATGTTATGCAAATTAGATAAATATTTCAAAAGTGATGATATTAATTCATCATAATCAACCATTGATTTTTTTTTTTACTATATTTACTCAATTATCTAATTAGATCAAAGAAAATTTATTCGTTTCTTTCCATTCTTTTCTTCATTATTCTTTAGTATATCACATAAGTAAGATTTTATGAACTTAATAATAAACTAAAATTTGAATTTACTATAATGATATCAAACTTTATTTCTTCAAGCTTATGTTTATTTTTTTACTTTTATTATTATTATTATTATTAATACTTTAATTATTATTTTTATTTATGACACTGAAATAAAATATGGATGCATGTTATGTATTATAAAAAAAAAATCTATGAATACAAAATCTTGTTTATTTTTACATGTATAATGAAAAGTAAGGTGAGAATGCAAAATATTAATGTATTTGAAAATTAGTTACATAATAAAATAGGTATACTTCTATGTATTCTATGTAAAATGATATGAGAAAACTAAATGTTATGTATTTAAAACTATAGTGTGATGAACATGAGTAAAGATGATTATAAAAGATAAATAGATGAAGTATGTTATTTTTGTGTCTTAATTAAGGTGTGTAAGAGTAATACTTAGTGATCTAAAGCAATTTATTTACGCATTTTCACAAAAGATAGCTCCTTATTCTAAGGCTACTAAAACTATGTTTCACTTCACAATATTTATTCAAGACAATAAACAAGTTATTTAATAAGTAGATAGAAAAGGAAAACAAAACATATAATATATATATATATATATATATATATATTAACATTCAATTAATTAGGCTTAATTCTTTAAAAAAATATCTAACATAGTTGGCATCACAATGACAACAAGACTAACAAAATCATTAAAAATAAATAAAGGAGTTATTATCATAGTTAATTAAGGAAAACTATAACAAAAACCTTTAAATAGAAAATTGATATTCGAAATCAAATTTGAATTCAAGAATTACATGTAGGAAAGATATTATTACCTTATAATATTCTTATAATATTCATATAAAGATGATTATCTTTTATTTAAATGTAAAAAAATAAATAAACTTTTAAAATATTTGTTTTTCTCCTTATATAAAATAAAATAACATAAAATATTAAACTATTCTAAATTATTGATTTTTTAACGAACAAAAAAATATACCTATTTTGCGTCCGTAACAGAATAATAGTCTACCTATACATTATTAATAATTTCAAAACATCACAAAATATGAAACGTCCAAATACAAAGAATATGTAATTATCCCTATAAGATTTATCACTTGGAAATAAAAAGTCTTTATAAAAACTCATAAGAAATTGAAAGTTGCAAAATTATTCAGCAGTACAAAATTAATTCTTCTTTAAGCAAAATTTCAAGCTATTTAATTTTCACCTGTATTGCTATCTGCTCCCGTGTCAAGACACGATCATCGTAATATCAACAAAACTACAAACACAAATAACAAGGGTAAGCTAATATAAAAAAAACCAATCAAAATATATATAATTCATAATTTCATCCTCACAACCATCTAGAATTTATATTATATTAATATTAATTCTTTCTTACATGTTTACCAACTATTTGATTGATTGATTAAGATTCTTTATATTGAATTTACTTATTTGTTCTATATTTTTATCATCTTATTATTTTATTTCATTGTATATATTAGGATTACGAATAGGAAGAACCTCACTCTTATACCAAATATTTTCAGGATAAAGCAATGACAACTCAATGTCGTAGGATTAGATTAGTAGATGTACAATATAACTGTAGTTTTAATGAGTTATTTAGAGAATATCAGCAAGTAGAATTCTATAAATACTTGATAACACCTGAAATGAATGGACCGGATTCTATTATTTCCGTGGATGCATGTGTATCATATAGCATGCCCTTTTGTATTGTGGGTAACAGAAGGATCAACCACATGTTTAACTATGATGTATATAGAGGGAGTGTACAACCTCTTAGACCTCTACGTTACAAGTTCCAGTTCCATGATCACGATGCAACCAGTCTACCTACAAGAATGACAAGAGAAAGGATGATGGGAGCAAAAGTGACAGCCGACGAGGGAGACGTCTCGTTGTCAGACCTCTTGTATGACGGGTTGGAAGCCTTTGAGACTCTTTGTGAAGACCTCTCTCCCTAGAAATCATAGAATACTTATAGTTTAATAGGAACCTGCTAAATTGGACTGCACATATGTGACACTTTTATTTTGAAATATTTTTACCCATCATTTTTTTTATTGTAAATGTTATATCCTGCTTCTTTTAAAAAAGACAGTCACGTGGAACAAATAATATTCATATATATATATATATATATATATATTTGTAAATTATTTATCTTTCCTTCACTTTTCTCTTTATATTGTGCATGTATAAATATGTTGGTGATGTTAAAATTTTAAATACGAATTTTTTTTTTTACAAAAATTACACGTATTCAAATAAAATATTTTCTAAATTATGAGCGTCACATAAAACATCAAGGTAGTGACATAAAACATCAAGGTAGTGACTTTTCACTTATTCTTCGAAAAACATATTTTATAAGACAATTCTAAAAAAACAAAAATGTTGAAAACTCTACTTTTTTTTTATGTTTTGAAATTCGTGAACACTCCTCATTAAAAGCATTCATTGTCGTAACACAAATTATTATTTATAAATTATAACATATCAAACCATTACCACACGAGCTTAAACAAGAATGCTTCTATCAAATAGCTCATCATGATACCAATAATAACTAGTATTGTGCTAATTCAATTTAAACTTGATCATTGTCCTAAATTATATCTCAATCGCTAAGATTTTGAAAGCTATTTCATTTTTGTAAAAGTATCAATTCAAACAAATCGTTCACTTGTACAAACTACTTTAAAAAAGAGGAAGTTAAAATGGATGGACCACCTCCTAGATTAACATCTAAAGAAGTTTGGTATAAAGTCATGAATTTCCCAAAAATTACAGAATATAGTTTACCAATGACAATAATAGATGGATACGGAGAATAACATAATTGGACAAAAAAAATATTTTTTGAGATCTTCCATATTGGAAAGACAATTTGTTGAGACATAATTTAGATGTGATGCACATAGAGAAGAATTTTCTTGATAACATATTCAACATTGTCATGAATGTCAATGAAAAGACAAAAGATAATGAGAAGGTAAGGATGAATATATCCTTATAATTTAAGAGAAAGGACTTGGAGCTAAAGCCAAGAAGTAATGGGAAAATGATAAAACCAAAATCAAATTATACCTTAACTGTAGAACAAAGAAAGCTAGTTTGTCATTTGTTGAAACAACTTAAGATGCTCGATGATTATTGTTCTAATTTAGCGAGATGTACTGATGTTGAAAAGGGAAAAGTGCTTGGAATGAAAATCCATGATTGTCATGTGTTTATGGAATGTTTACTTCCTATTGCATTTAGTTCATTGCCGACTCATGTTTTAAATCCTCTTATTGAAGTAAATCATTTCTTCAAAGATTTGTACCCTACAACATTAAAAAGGGATGAATTGATTAAAATGGAAAAAAATATTTCAATTATTTCGTGTAAATTAGAGAGAATATTTCCAACATGATTCTTTGATTCAATAGAACATCTTCCTCATCATCTACCATATGAAGAAAGACTTGGTGGACCAGTACAATATAGGTGGATATATTCATTTGAAAGATAATAAAATTATTATTGTATTTTATGTGAGTTTCAATTTTCTTAGAATTAACTATCTTAATGTCATTGTTTATTTTTAATAGGTTCATGGGTGATTCTAAACAATCAATAAAAAATAAGGTTAGGGTTGAAGGATCAATTTGTGCATCTTACTTGCATCGTAAAACAACATAATTTTGTTCTCGTTATTTAATAATTTCATGTTGTCACCATAAATTCATAAAAATGAATTACAAATTCAAGTCGACCAGATTCTATCAATGTTACCAATCTTTAACTAGCTTGGGCGTCAGTCTAGGAAAGAGAAAATTTATTGGTTAACTGAGAAAGAATTAAACTCATCTCATGTCCACGTGTTGATCAATTGTGTTGAAGTTAAACCATATCTTAAGTAAGAGTTTTACAACAAAATTATCATTATTGTAATAAATTACACTAGTGTTAAAATTGACCAATTTAATTATTTTTTTTACAATTCTTTCTTGGAAAGTGTGCCAAATGTTTCTACTCGTATTTATTTAGATTTTCCTACATGATTCACAGAACAAGTATGTTAATTAAGAAATATCTTAGTTTTTCATTTTTTTTAAATAATCATGTTCTTTTTAATGTGTCATACATTTGTAGGTTAACAATGAGCCATTAAGTGTGAGGAACCAATACTTGAGGGATTTATCACAATGTCCTTTGAATTGTGTTAAAGAATGATACACATACTTTGTCAATGGTTACACAATTTCATACTCATGAATAGAGTCATAAACAAAAAACAATAAATAGTGGAGTTTATATTAAGGGCCTCACAAAAGGAGGGGAAAGTGATTTTTATGGGATCATTCAACACATTTATGAACTAGAGTACAATACTTCAAGTTATCCTAAAAATGTAGTTTTTGTTTTATTGTGATTAGTTTGGTAAATATGGTATTGTAAATATTCAAATGGATAGAAGGTATAATCATTTTCTATTTATTATTGAACAAAATGTAAGGCAAATGTATTATGTATCATATCCATCATCGCGAACATATAAACACAATTGGTGTGTTGTCATTAAAACAAAATCAAGGGGTCGCATAAAACATTATATTGAAGAAGATGATGTAGCCTATCAAGAAGATGAAATGTCACATGTAGATGAAATCATTGAAGTTGAAACTATATCTAGATTGAAAGATTTACAAGCTTATTTGGAAGAAGTAAATATCCCCATCTTAATTCATCAAACCAAAAAATGGATGAAGAAATAATAGAAGATAGTGAAGAAGGAGAATTTGAATAAGACTTTGAAGTTTATGTTTTTAAAGAGAAATAGTATTTTTTTTTGTATTACTTGCTATTTTTATTATTTACTAATAAATATGACTTGTGTTATTTCTTGTTATTATTTCTTTTTGTAATAGTTTAAATCGAATATTTCATCACGTTATTTGATATTTTGTTGAACTTATGAAATATATAATTAGTTGAATGTTAAGCTTGTTGAATATAATATTAAATTTATTAAATATCTGGTATGTGTGTCTTGTTTTTAACTTTTAATGTTTAGTAGGTTTCACTATTTGAATTATAATAAATTCAATAAAAAATATTGAGAAATAGGTTATAATTTTGAATTAAAAAAAAATATTCTTATAGATTTTTCCGTAAAAAAATTTCTATGGATTTGTTTGTGTGAATTTTCTCATTGATTTGTTTGTATAAAATTTTTCATTGATTTGTTTGTGAAAATTTTTTCATAAATTTGTTTGTAAAAAAAAAATCCATTAATTTGTTTGTGAGAAATTTTTCATAAATTTGTGTGTGAAATTTACCATAGATTTGTTTGTGAAAAAATTTCTCATTAATTTGTTTGTGAGAAATTTTTCATGAATTTGTTTGTGAAAAATATTTTATAAATTTGTTTGTGAAAAATAATTTTATACTAAGTTTTTACCCACAAATTTATAATAAAATGAGAAGTTTTTACGAAAAATTATATTTTTTATTAATTTTAAATATTATTCTCAAATTTTTTCTAAGAAAAATATAAGTTTTTCTTGGAGTGAAATAGAGGAAATAATATATATTATTTAGCTTAACCTATACATATACTTTATAGATTTATTAATATTTATATAATTTATTATCATCAAAGTTAAGAGTTTTCATATTTAATTATTCAAATTCAATCTTCTATATTTTAATAAATTTGATTAAAATGTTCATTTTCCAATAATATCTACAAATATTTGTGAATATCTCTTAAATTAAAAAAAAAAAACTATATACTTTGTATATTCTTATGATTATGAACAAAAATATACGTTTTTTCCTTTATAAACAACATATATTTTACAACTCATAACAAAACCATATGACTAAAATGATCCAGTAGTACTACAGATGAGTTATGATTTAGTACTAGGAAAGAATGAAGAAACATATATTTTACAAGTTATGAAGATATTGGTAGAACTCAAATATCGAAAAAATGGAAAAACTTTAGTGATGGAAAGAGATAGTAATTGATGAAAGGTGGTAGGGCAATCCCCATGGGACCTATGGTGGCATGGGGAATAGGTTAGCTCGAGAGAATAAAAAAAATAAGTAAACAGCATAAAAATGTAACGACAAGAGTGAGTCCCAAAGCAAGTGGAATAAAGCAATCGACAGCCCAACATGCGAGTTTGTATTATATAATAATGTCATTTCTCTGCCGTTGAACAGATAATCTGTCGCTTTTGTCTCTTCCCCATCACTTCCTCTCTCACAAACACAAACACACTCACACTCTCTTTTTAACTCCCAAACCGCATCCACATTGATACCTCTTCTTTTCCTCCTTCTGTTTTTCAATATTCTCTCACCATCTTCTCCTGCATTCAATTCCATTCCCTCTTCTTAATAATCATTACTCTTGAGACTCTTACATCCCCCAAATGGGTTCCAGATCACGTTGGCGCCAGAGTTGGGCTCCACAGCCTTTGACACCCTTAATGGAAGGTCCTGGCCCTGAAATGCAAGAGGAAGGCACCAAGAAAGAGAGCTCCTGGGAAGTCATAAGGGAATGGTTCAAAACTCAGAAGATCTCTCCAGGTGGAACCTTCTCACAATCATTCTATGGAACCATCCATGCCAAGACCCAAGATTTGAGGCTTTTGCTTGGTGTCTTGGGATGCCCCTTGGCCCCTATTCCCTCAGCTCATGATCCCACCCTTAGCATTCACATCAAAGACACCCCATTTGTAAGCTCTCTCTCTCTCTCTCTACACTTCAATATCTTACCTTTTTTGTTTGGACAGAATTTAAGGTAGTTTTTCGGTGCTTTTAATGTTGTTGTCCTATCATAATTAATGTTTTGTTTCACTAACTTATGTTGATCTTTTAACCAAGTTAAATTATTAGAAAGTAACTTAAAAACACACAACACAAGCTACTATAACTAAGTTTTGTCTTTTCTCCTTTCGTATACAATTCAAGGTTTTAGTTTAAATGTCCTGGTAGCTGCATTGTGGCTATATTTGCAGCCACACCAGCTACTTGTGTCAATATATCTTTTTACAGGATTAAGATTATAGAGTTTGGTACTATTAATTCCATTCTGGTGTATGATCTGGTTAAGTGACATTTTCCATTAATGTGACTTCAAACAGGCAACTTCAACTGCCAAATACATTATCCAGCAGTATTTGGCTGCCACAGGGTGCCTAAAGCAGCAAAAGGACACTAAGAACATGTATGCCACTGGGATGGTGAAGATGATATGCTGTGAGACAGAGATTTCATCTGGGAAGAATGTCAAGTGTTTGGGGACAAGAAGCAGTGAAAATGGTTGCTTTGTACTTTGGCAGATGCTACCTGGGATGTGGTCACTTGAATTGGTGGTTGGTGACCACAAGGTGGTTGCAGGAAGCAATGGCAAAACTGTGTGGCGGCACACACCATGGCTAGGCACACACGCAGCCAAAGGACCCCAAAGACCATTGCGTCGTATCATTCAGGTATAAACAAAAAAATAGATCTCATTAACTAGCTCATGATTTAATTTCCTAATTAATGCATACAGAACAATGTAAAGAAATGAGACCTAACATTAATTTGATTTGGTGGGTAGCTCATTAACTTGATTCTTAGAGTGCAGATTGAAAATGAGACCTATTTTGCTATATATGTTAAAACTTGTCTTAGTACAAAGAGAAAAATTTAAAAACAAAAAAGTCATTTTGTTCACTGTTTTCTTCGGGCAGATGCGAAACAGAAATTGAGCAAGTTGTGTTGATTTTATTGGTGATTTGTTTGGTGGGTAGACTTTATTTGTTGGAATTGAGGGTGGGGGGGACATGGCTTAGGGTTGAAAGCATGTTGTAGCAAAGAAATATAAGATTGAAAAAGAAATTGAAATCCCAATGAATGAATGAATGAATGAATGAAGGGTATATATCGAGCTGACAATGATGGAGAAACTGTCCCATGCTTTACCCTACAATGTGGACTTGTTTTCTTCAAGAATTAGTATACTTCCATGCCACGTGACTGTCAATCTGACGTCATCTATGATTATTTTTATGTCTCATGAGTCATGATCTTGGGATTGCCACTTATTGCAGGTAGCTAAGGCTACCTTGGATTATCCTTTTGCTTTAACTTTTCCTTTTAATTTTGCACTTTAATCTACAGTGCTTCCTCCACTCCATTATTGCCCCTGCTTTCATGCCTAATATTCCCTTTTTCATTTTGTACTTGTTTCACTATTCACCAATCTTTGGCATTTTCCATATCACACTCATTTCCCTCCTTTATCAACACCAAGTTTTTCTTCTTTTATCTATAAAATAAATCATAAAATGCCAAACTAAATTCGTTTATCATTTTCTTGTGTTGCAGTATTCTTAAAGAAAAAAAAAAAAATCCTAGCTTCTACTATAGTACATTTCATATATATTATTCTCATCAAGGTAAAGCAAGAATTTGAAAGTGTCACAACTTCTAATTAGATTTTGCATAAAAGCCTATAAATATATCATACATAACCATTTCTTTCTTCTTGGCTTAAAAAAAATGCCTAATAATTTCTATGTAGATAATAACATAAAAAATTTCAATTGGATAAGTTAGATACACCATGCATTCAAGTATTTATCCAAAATAAGAGAAACTATTAGATAGACTAAAGTCATTATGCATTTATCAAGTTAAATTTTTAATTTATAAAAATATTTAATTAAATTATCTAAAATCATAGAAAAAAAAGTGTTTATAGATCATTAAATAATTTATTTTGATCTGTAAAGGATGAGTTTGTTTGTGCTTATTTAAAAAAAAAAATGATTTTTTAAATAAAATAAATAGGTTTATATTTTTTATGTATTTGTATAGTATGTTATTTCAAAATAGGAATTTTTTATTTTTTTAATAAATAAATTATATTTATTTCAGAAAGAATTATTTTATGATTAACAAAGCTCATCATCCTATATACAATTTAGAGAAAAAGAGTGATTTTATTCTGAGTATATAAACTAATGTTTTGTTGCCGTACATTGCAGGGTTTGGATCCGAAGACCACCGCCAGTTTATTTACGAACGCGCAATACTTGGGCGAGAATAGAATCGGGAGCGTTGATTGCTTTGTGCTGAAAGTTTCTGCGGATCGTGCGGCTGTTGTTGAACGCAGCGAGGGCCCCGCAGAGGTGATAAGGCACATTCTCTACGGTTACTTTTGCCAAAAGAGTGGGCTCCTCATATACCTGGAAGACTCACACCTCACACGAGTCCCAACGCAGGACAATGATACAGTGTTCTGGGAGACCACCATTGGGAGCAGCATTGGCGACTACAGAGACGTTGATGGCATCCTCATAGCACATCAAGGGCGATCCATTGCGACAGTGTTCCGGTTCGGTGAACTCTCGATGCAGCATAGCCGAACCCGGATGGAAGAGATTTGGACCATTGATGATGTGATGTTTAATGTGCCAGGACTCTCAATGGACCATTTCATTCCTCCAGCTGATATTTTTAACAATATAAATTCACCATGATGATAACCTAACTTTATTAGTGTTTTTTTTTTTTCTAATTATATTTTTATTTTTTAAAATATAAAATAATTTTGATTTTAATATTCTAAATTTAGAAACTTTTTTTCTTTATATTTGAAAAAATATAATTTTAATCCCTAAATACTAAATTTAAGAGATTAAAATAAATTTCAAATTAAAGATTATTTTTAATCACTTGGATATAATGTTTAGGGATTAAAATTATGTTTTTTCAAATTTAAAAGATAAAAAATTTCTTAAATTTAGAAATTAATATTAGAATTATTTTAAATTTTAAGAAATGAAAATATAATTAACTTTTTTTTCTTATGGATAATGTGAATTGTAATATTACTTAATTTGGGGGTGGTATAATGAAAGGATTGGTGGGAGAAGGTGTAATTTTAGTTTTGCCTTTGTTCTTGTTTGCTAATGTAAGGTTTTAGTGGCCACTAGTTAGTATGTATTTCAAGTCATTAAGCTCAAATGACAAATTCAAGAGGGGTGGAATAAGTTACGAAAGTGGTATAAGATACTCATGGCACATATTTATGTACTTCATTTGGATAAAATTGTGGGATATTGATCAATTTTCATTTTAACAAACATTTTGGTTTTATGTATGTCTTTATAATGAATGTTCTTTCATCATAAAATATTTTTTACATTTCTTAATATTTGTATCCCAAAGTAAATGCTAAAGTCTGAATTGGATAACTAGAAGGTTTAACTCAATTCGTTAAACAATATATGAGTTATTATAAAAAAAATATACTCAAATTTAACTATTTTTTTTATGTGAATGATTAAAACCTTCCTATCACACTTTTTTTCATTATTTGTGTTTTTGAATTTTTTTATTTTTAATAAAAATGTTTCTTCATCTTGATTTATCTAAAATTTAAGACAATATATAAATTTACAAATTTAATATGACATAAAAGTACATAAAATGTATAAACTGAAACAGTCCAAATATGAGTTAAATTAGCTAATAAAAATTACTCTAATTGTGTGGATTTAATTATTGCAAAAATTACTTCAAGTGAATTATTGTTTTTACGGTATCAATGAACAATAAACATATGCTTTGAGAACGAACTTATATATAAAGCTTTTTTTATTCTACATCAAATATATTTATTTTGTATCACCCACCCCATATAAATTACTCATTCTTTCAATCTAATATAAGTCATCACTATTATAGTCAAACTACTATTTACGTACTAATACATATCTTAACAAATACCAGGCAACCCCAACCCCACCACCATCTTGTAAGAAACAGCCACTGATGTCTTAGGACATATCATAGAGGTTACTATTTTAATAGAGTTTAACCTATTCGAATGTTTTATGTAGATTTTACATTGATTATAATAAGAATAAAGTATTGACCTTTTTTATTTACAAAAATATATTCTGTTTGTTTCAATAATAATTATATGTAAAGTGTAGTTATAGTGTTGTAATATGTTATTTTTATTGAATTTAATGGTATCATAATTGAAGAAAGGTAGAAGAAGGAAGCTACAAAGATATATGGGGAAAAAATAATTAAATAATTTTATTTGTTATTATGATTATTGTAAGAAAGATGAAAGTTATATTCTTATAGACAAGAAAACATATTATTAATTACATAATAAATTTGAATTAATTTTAACAAACTTAAATAATTTTGATACCAAAATCTAACTAATTAAGTATCAATTAAGATCTTCTTTAAATTCTTTCAAGTTAAAAAAAATGTATGTTAAGATTTCTTTCAAACTCTTTCAAGTTAAGGAATGTAAGTTAGATATTTTAGCTTGTAATACAAAAAATAGAAAGACTATTAAGTTGATTTGTATAGGAAATAATGTGACAATAAATTTCTGTGTTTGGTGCATTCATGAAAAACAAATTGAAAATTATATAAATAATTGATATATTTTAATAAAATAATAGAGTAGGACGATTTAATAAACATGAAAATCATCAAGTAAATAAGAGAGTCATTGAAGTTCATAAATGACACTAGATAAAGCTCGATATTCAAATTCTAAGGAGTTGTGAGATATTGTTACTTATTTCTTGAATTTCAAGGAAATTAGAAAGGAACCAAGATAAATTGAATAATTAGTCATGAATATTCTATTATAAATGCAATCACTTCAATCATAATCACTAAATCCTTCAATTAAGGAATGATAGTTTAAAAAAAAAAAACTAGAACTTGGTGATCCTGTAATATATCAAAAAATTTGATTAGTTTTTTTAGTAGAAGTGGGTTTAGACACAAATTAAGTGAGATGTTGAACAATAAAAGTGATATTAAGTTTGGTGTTAATGTTTGTTTTTTTTTAGAAATACACTGAGTCAACTATAGTATAGTTGATAAAGAGGTTGTGGTATCCTTAGCGACTTGTTAGATATAGTACAATTCAAGTTTATCCTAAGCTAAAACTTTAAATAATAAACATATTTGCACAACTTTTCACAAGTTTGATTATAAGGATAATTTTTAACAATGATTTGAAATAGAAATAGGAGAAGGTTTTATAAAATGGAATAAAAGGAATTGTTGAAACTAGATTTCACCTGCTCACCGTAACCTATTACTCATTCATACATACAATCATGTTTAATAAATCACTCGAAATCAATTCTATGACTTTGAAGGTTCTAAAAATTTTGATTAGTTAATCAAAACCTTAATAAACTTAACAAAATCCTTGCATTAACTTTAAAAGACCCAAAAACATTAAATTTGTTCCCAAAAATAAAAGTTAGAAGGGTGATTTAACTTAGTTAAAAAATGAGAAGTATTTTTAAATAACAAACCAATTCTAAATTTGTGAAACATAAATTCTTATAGGTTCGAGATTTAAAAACAATGTTAAAGTGTAGAGTAGAAATAAAGGATTAACTACTCATAGTGAAAAAATAAATCCTTTACACATAAAAAAAAAGATAACAAGGAAGAAATATTAGAAATATAAGTTGTTTATAATCATGATGTTGATCAAGTTAAAAGAACATAAATTTTAATATTGATGATTGAAGGACATGAAGAGAAGTTCATTGCCTTAATAATGAAAAAAATAATCATGTGTTATATTGAGTGTTAGAAGTCTTAAGAGTGTATATGTATGTGTGTCTTGCACTTAGGGTAAGTTAACCTAATTGTACTTAATCACACATTGTCTTATAATGATCATATTTTTTGAATTTCTTTTCAAACATATTAGTCAATTATTATTAGTTTTAATTAAAAGTTTAAACTAATTTTAAAAATCTTCATTTTTTTAATTGATTATATTTCACAATAATTTATTATGTTATGTTTTACATAGTTTTGAAAATGCTTTCATAATAATAATCGATTATGATAAGTAATAATCAATTAAATTATTCTAGTTGTGTTTTATGAATATTATGATCAATTAGCAATTTAAATAATCAATCTATATTGTATGTAATAATCAATTAAATTATATAATAATCGATTATGTTCTAGTGCTATTTTCTAACTCACTATAGTACACTATAATAGATTATCATTATACTCAACCAATTATATCAGTTTGAAATCTATTTTAAATAATTCATTACCTTGAATAGAATAATCATATTTTTCAAGAATATTTTTAAGAAGTCTTGCATAAAAACTTTTCATATTCTTTCATTCACTACAAAAAAATACTTAGTTTTTCACGTTTTTTTATCCACGTTTTGTTAAAACGTGGAAATTCATAACAACTAATCACGTTTTTATTAAATGTGGTTAATTTTTCACGTTACTTGAAAACGTGGTTAAGTTTTCACGTTCTTTTGTTCACGTTTTTTCAAAACGTGAAAAATCATAACAATTAATCACGTTTTCATTATGCGTAGTTAATTTGCCACATTTTATTATTTACATTTTATTAAAACGTGAAAAATCCTAACAATTAATCATGTTTTCATTAAAGAAAAAAAATAATACAAATATATATATATATATATATATAATTTATTTATTTATGTATTATTATTTAATTATTTTTAGAAAATACAAAAATTAAAAATATAAAATAATGTTTTAATTAAATAATAAAAAGAAAATTATAAAATTAGAGATCACTAAAAATAAAATAAAAATAAATTTTTTTATTTTTTTAAAAAATAATTTTTGTATCTACTTATTTTATTTTATTATTATTTTATGTTTTTGTTTTGTTTTGTTTTTTTAAATAAAAATAAAAAGAAAAAAAGTGACCGAAATTGAAAATGGAATATAAGAAAAAAAAAAGGAAAGACTCAAACTCAAGTAAAAGTAACCCGGGCCCATTAAAAAATTAACCTATCCTTTTTTAACCTAATGGGAATCTAAAGGAGGGGGCTGTGATAAAAGGTGGTTGCTGTAAATAATGGGGGGCACAAAGGAGGGATCGTCTTGGGGAAAAGACTTGGCACAAGGGGAAGCTGAAGGTAACTCTTAGCTTAAGGTTTAGGGTTGCTGTAAAATAAAAGGTGGTTTTTTTATTATTATTTTGGTTCTTTTAGTAAATCTTGCATTGAACACTTAAAAAAAATTGTTTCTTCTTCAGCTTCTCCCGCCGCAGATTGACCCTCCCGCCACCATTGCAGCAACCCTAAACCCTAATACCCAACTACCGACGCTCCTCGTGCCCTCCACGAGGCTGTATCCTTCTCCTCCCCGAGCCTCCGCCGCAGCTCCCATGGAGCTCCCTCTTTCAGCCCTGAACAGCACACAAATCATACCAAAACCCCCAACAACAGACCCTTACTACCTGAACCCTGACAACCCAATGCTCTCTCGGAACACGCTTGTTCACCTCTCTTGCTAATAGTTTCCTAATTGTTTGCGGGAGACAATGTTTTCACCTCCTCCAGAGCATCCACCAAGACCCATTTAAAATAATAATTAACTTTTAAAAATAAATCAAGACCCATTTAAAATACGGGTTGTTATTTTTTATAATTTTAAATAATACAAAAATAATTTATGAGTCATATTTAGAAACGTTTACAAACGTAATCATTTCTTCACGCTTCCAATCGTAGTTATAATCCCCATGTTTAAAAATGTAGTTATTTTTTCACGTTTCAAAACGTGGATATTTATTGTAATTACACACGTTTGCTTTAAAACGTGAGCAAACAACTAACCACGTAAGGATTAACCACGTTTTACACAAACGTGTGAAAAACATTTATTCACGTTTTAAAATATGGTTAACACAGAAGAAAAACGTTGGTAATAACCTTTTTTTTTGTAGTGATTGTTTCAAAGAGATCATTAAGAGGAAAAATGTGAAGAGTAATCTTTTCTTGACAATGTTCATAGCTTTCAATATCAATTACTAAAGATGATATCTTATTTTTTTTCTTTTTGATTGTTGTAAAAATTGTATCTTGTTGATGTTGTTTTGTAGAATACTTCTACAGTTTCTCTTGAGGATTGTACAAAATAGTTAAAGTCATTATTTTTAATGTGATTGCATGTGACATATGTGAATTGTGGTTGTAATTAATATATTTTGAAGATAGTAGAAAAAATTATTTAAGGTTGAGTTGATTCATATTGGATGTAGAATTGTTTTTATTCAAACCAA
Source organism: Macrotyloma uniflorum (assembly GCA_016859785.1). NCBI lineage: Eukaryota > Viridiplantae > Streptophyta > Magnoliopsida > Fabales > Fabaceae > Macrotyloma > Macrotyloma uniflorum. The sequence continues at coordinate 486,991 of BDMB01000086.1, read as the reverse complement.
TCTAAAACATTATTTTGAATCTTTTTCTCCCTTACTCTTATATTTTACCACATATATGTCGAATATTTTTTTTCCACAAGATTTTTTCTTCATTAACTAGTGATTCAAGTTTTTAAGTTTTCAAAGAAATCAATTCACCCGCCCACCCTCTTATTTTAAAAAAACCTATTATTCTAACAATTGATATAAGAGCTTTCAAAAACAAAAAGATCATGCAAATGGATGGACAAAACAAAAATTTTATTGAAGGTACCTCTATTAATAGATTACCTTTGTTTGCTAGTGAAAACATTCCGCATGAAGATATTTCTTGAATCAGTGGATAAAGGAGTATGGAATGTTGTGGTTAATGGTCCATATATTCTTGTCTAGGTTATGAACATGTAGGTACCAAAATATTTTTCAAACAGGAGTATGGAAGAAAATAGAAGAGCACAATATGATGTAAGAAAAAGAACATTATATCCTCTACATTAACTTTTGATGAATTTTATAGGGTGTCCATATGTACAATGCTAAAAAATGTAGGACATCCTTAAAGGGACTGAAGATGTGAATAGAGAAAGAAAGATCACTCTCATTCAAGAATATAAGATGTTTAAGATGCTTCAAGGGGAAAGCATCTATGAAGTAAAAAAAAAAAAAGATTTACTTACATTATAAATCATGTCGTGGCTTTAGGAAAGAAATTCGATAGAAAAGAACTCAACATCAAGATTCTCAAATCCCTAAATATAACTTGACATCCCAAAGTTAAAATAATCTTGAAGTTCAAATATCTCACCTCCATGAACATACCAACTCTGTTAGGTAAACTGGGAGATAAACTGGGAGAGCATGAACTTGAGTTGGGAAGATTGAAAGAAGAAGAGAAGGATGAAAAGAAGAAAAGTGTTGCCTTCAAGAATAAAGCAACAAAAAATGAAAATAAGGAAGATGAAAATAGTTCTAACTGTGAGAACTTGAGTCTACTAGTCAAGAACTTCTCAAGATTTTTTAGGAACAAAAGCAAGAATAGAAATCAACAAAGAAAGTGGAACAACAAGCTAGATCAGTCATCCACATCCACCTACACATGCTTCAAATGTGGTAAGACTGGTCATGTTGAATCTGATTGTCCTTTACTAATATTCAAACAAAAAAATTGAGGAAATAAACTACAAGAAACTAGTGAAGAAGAAGAGGCATATGTAGCTTGGAAAGACAATGTTTCAACCACATCAAACAACTCAAGTAGTATTAATGAAGAAATTAATATATACTTAATGGGTGACACTAAATTTGTTAATAACAAAGTAACTTATTTTGACTTTGTTGATGAATCTAATTACGATAAGCTTCTTGATGTCTTCAATGAAATGCATGATGAAGCAAAGAAGCTCACTTCCTCAAACAATAAACTCAAAAGTGAAATTAAACTGTTGGAAAATAAATTGAAGTAATTGCATGAAGAAAATGGAAACTTGAAAAATGATTTAGAAAATCAAGAAATTATTTACAACAAAAATTACAAGACATTACAAAGGCATTTGCTAGAATTCTTACTAGTATCTTGTCACTCTAAGAAACAGATTTGTGTAGCATTGTCCACTACTAAAGTTAAATATATTGTTGTTGGCAATTGTTATGCTCAAATTATATGGATGAAACAACATTTAGAGCACTATGATATTTTTCTATATCATATTCCATTAAAATGTGATAGTACAAGTGTAATAAATTTGACTAGAAAAAGTATCATGCATTGTAGAACTAAACACATATATATTATGTAGTATTAAAAGGGATTTCATTATAGAATATAATGATCATACTGATCAATTAACAAATATTTTCACAAAACCATTTTCTAGGGATAAATTCTATGCAATTAGAAGAGAATTAGACATTATTGATTAATATAGTATTAAATGATGTGTTTTGTATGCATAAAATGGGAAAATGTATTGATTGGGTGTGATATTTTTCATGTTTGAAGTATATTTAATCTGTTAAATCTTAGCATAATAAAAACCTTGCTTGGTCTTCAATTCTTTTATTCTTTCCTGTAAACTTGTAAAGAAATCATATGTTTTTAGTAAGGGAAAGAGGGAATATGTCATCATCTTTCTCTCATCAGGAGTGGGTCTTCTTTCCTCTAGTATTAGGCATCCGAAATCAGTCTCGTTAATGGGCAATTTCTCTCTTAACATTAGTGAATCCTTTCTTCTTTTTTTTTTTTAAAGAGTCACCTTATCATCCCTTATTGCTTGCTTTAGACTCATCCCGTGCTTGGTATCTTAGATATGTGATTTCACGTTCAATGTGTTCTTTCTTTATGAAAGATTTCTCCTCTCATTAAGCACTCGGGTGCAGGTTTATTGTTATGAATGTAATATGTTATATTATGAATAATTGATTAGATGGAAATATTAATATTCATTTCATCTCCAACTTAATCGATTAGGTCATAAAATAGTTAATTATAGTTATGTTTCAACTAAAATTATGATTTTTACCTTAATCAACTAAACTTAGTATTAATTGATTAGATATATCAACATTTATATGCACTATATATACTTGTTTGAATAATTGATTATCAAGGTATGTAATCGATTAATATGAACATTCTCATTCATATTTTCTAATTGTGCATTGACTCTAAGCATTGTAATTTCGGTCCAACAACTCCAAATCTTTAATTATACCAAAAAAATTTCGAACAATTTACTAGTAGGTAACATCTGATTTGACTGTAAATATATGAAAATACTGGTTAGACTTACAAAACCTCAACATTTGAAATTTCTTAAAATTAATTGTATTCTATGTCTCAATTTTTATTATATCTTTCTCCTTTAAAACTAAAATGGCATCCTCATCACAACCATGCAAGAGAAAGAAAATGGCAATCAATAAGGGCAAAACTCCTACTATATCAAGGTTTGTTAGCCTTAAATGATGAATTTCAAATAGTGAAGTGTAAAATCAATTTAGAAGAGAATAAAAAGATAGGAAGATGATAGTTCACAAATTTCTCAATACAAGTTGGTTTAGAAACTCTAGTTTCACATTTTAAGAGCTTCTAATTGATCAAGGGCTCAAAATCTTCGTAAAAATGGAAGGTATATACTACCCTAATTTGGTGAAAGCCTTTTATGCAAATATAAAATTGAAAAAGGGTGTACTTCATTCAAAAGGTGTCAATATTGCTTTGGAGAAACTTGTCAAGGTTGATGTTGCTACACTCAACATTGATGAATCTATCAAAATCACTATTGGACTAGAAGATTTTGATAAATTAGGAGTATACAAAAACATACTTTGGTATGCTTAGTTTGAAAAATATTAGGAAAAGTGTTTTACACCACATGAGACTGGTTGAGCAAGGGGACGTCTTTGCCTATAGGGATGGATTACTTGAAGTAGTGATGTAGAAATCTAAGTCTACTCCACTACAAATTAACCTGATAGAAGAAAATATTTTCATAAATAAAGGAGATAAATAATTGACAAATTGAAATAAAATATTATAAAAGATTTGAGATTTGAAGAAGTCAATGAGAAAATCTCTAGTATTTAAAGAAGATTGAGAAAGACATACATTGGTGGAGAATCTCAATCTGACGAAGAAAAGGGAAATAAATGAGAATGCTTCATTTTAGTTTCTATACATTCTCATATTAGGATATTTTATTTTATTTTTACTATTTTTCTTATGACATTTGCATTGATTATAAACGTAAATTCTTAAATCTTTGCCATAAATATATTGAACTAAATTTTTTACTAAATTCTCAAAATGGGGGAGATTATTTTTTATGATTATGTTCTACTTTGTTATTGTTTGATAATATATTTGTTTGTTTCTATCTATGTATATTGCTATCTATGCATATTGAATTATGTAGTTTGTCTTATCGTTGACAAACATTCTAAGCATGAAGGCTTACATATACAAAAAAAGTTAAACACAAAAAACACAATTAAGTATCACAATTTTGGTCATCATAAAAAATCGAAGATTGTTGATCAAGCTAAAAAGATATCAGTTATGATAATGATGATGATGATTGAAGAGAATGAAAAGAAGTGCATTACCTCAATGATGAAGAGAACAACCATATGTTGTATTGCACCTTAGAAGTCTTAAGAGTGTGTATGTATGTCTATCTTACACTTAGGGTAAGTTAGACGAATTTTACTTAATCACATATTACCTTAAAATGATCATACCTTTTGAAAATCATTTTCAAACACATTAATCAATTATCATTAGTTTTAATTTATTAAGTTTAAATTGGTTTTAAAAATCTTCATTTTGTCTTAATCAATTATATTTCACAATAACCGATTTGTTTTACGCAATTTCGAAAATGCTTTTTGTAATAATCAATTAGGATAAATAATAATCGATTAACACTCAAATAATTAATTAAACTATATAATAATCAAGCATGAACTTTGTGGTATTTTCTAACTCACTATAATACATTATAATCAATTATATTATATTTAATCAATTATACTAGTTCAAAATCTATTTTAAATAATTCATTATCTCAAACAAAATAATTACTTTTTTGATATCTGATTATATAAAAGAACTTTAATATTTTCCAAGAAAATTTTTAAGAAGTCTTAAATAAAAAATTTTATATTCTTTCATTGTTTCAAAGAAATCATCAAAAGGGAAAGTGTGAAGTGTAATATTTTCTTATTTGTGTACACAACTTCCAATATCAATAACTAAAGGTGATATAATTTATTTTTATTGTTATAAAAACTTCTTCTTATTGATGTGTTTTTGTAAATTGTTTCTATAATTTCTCTTAAGGATAGTTTAAGAGAGTTAAAGTCATTATCTTAAATATAATTGCATGTGTCACATGTAAAGTGTGATTATAATCAATATACTTTGAAGATAATGGAAATAATCACTCTAAAATTGATTGATACTGAATATAAACTTCTCTTTTTATTTGAACAAGTCTAAAACATAAACTTCTCTTTTTATTTGAACAAGTCTAAAACATGAATTTTTCTCCCCCTTACTCTTATATTTTGTCCTATATCTTGAATATATCATGTTTTTCATAATATATTTTTCTTCATTAACTAGTGATATAAGAGTTATTTTAAGTTTAAAAAGAAATCAATTCACCTCTTCTTGGTTTTAAATAAGCCTATTATTCTAACAATTGTTCCTAAAATTGAAGCTCATAACAAGTTTTTTCTCTAAGATTCTATAAATATTTTTGTGTCTATTTCTTTTATTTATATTTAAAATGGGATAACTACATTTAATCAATCCACTCAATACCCCTAAATTCATTCACAGGGAATTGAATCTTTTTCATAATAAAGTATCCTATAATCTATTGAGTATATTTTTCATTTTGGATTGACATTCTCTATTGTTTAATTCTTCTATATATTTCCTAAGTGATTTTTTTTATAATATTGTGATTTCAGAATACTTTCTCAAATTAAAATTAAAACAGAATGTATTATTCATAAAACTAATAAGTTATTATATATATATTTGTTAGACTAAGAATAAAGAGTGAGTTGAAATTGATTATGAGAGTGAGTCACGAAAAAACTTAATTTTATTTTTTGTATTCAAAATTGTAAGTATTTACCTACTCTAAAAAATTTAATTTGTAGGATTTAATCATGGCAAAACTGACATTGTAGTAGGATTTTCTCCTAAATACAAATAATATTTACTATGAATATTCAAAGATTGATTCACCTTAGACTTCATACAAAGAATAAAAAGAAAATAAAAATGAAAAAAAAAACAAATAAAATGATCTTTTGATGAAAAAAATTGAGATGCGAAAAAATTCTTGAGCCGAAAATTATTATTCTATATTAAATACTAATGATATCATAATTTAAAAAAAAGGGACAAAGTGAAAAAAAATAATTAAATGATTCATTTTATTATTATTATAATTATTATAAGAAAGATGACAATTATATTCTTATACAGAAGCAAATATCACTATAATAACAAATTCTAACTAATTATAAAAAATTTATAACAAATCTGAATAATTAATATAGGTTAATATTTTTTTCTTTGTTATTTTATAATTTTTTTAAAAAAAATTATTCAATCAGAAACTAACATGTATAATAATTTTATTGAATTTTATAATAACTATTTTAAAAGTTATACCTGTATATACTTTTCATAATAGAAATTAAATTCTTCATTTAAGATTATAAATGTTTTAAAAAAAATTAAGGAATTATACTGTAAAAAAACTTATATTTTTTCTGCAACAAATTTACAAGTAATATTTAAAATTAGTAAAAAATATAAATTTTTATATAAATCTGTCACAAATTTTCACTACCATAAATTTATATGTAAAATATTAATAAATTTATATGTAAAATATTAATAAAAAATTGATAAAAAAATTTTCACAAATAAATTATTAAAATTTTTTAAAAATAAATTTATGAAAAATTTCTCATAAAATTTTTATGAAAAAATTTTATAAAAATAAATATATAAAAAATATTTAATAGGTAATTATTTTTTAGTTAATATATATATATATATATATATATATTTTCTTCTATCTCATTTTCATTTTTTTTTACTATTTCTCTCCAATTTTTTTTTCTATTACCCTTTTTTTCTTCCTTTATTTTTTTTTCTGTACTTTATTTGGGGGTATACGTTTATGAATGTTTTTCTTAACTGCAGATGGTGATGTTGTGATCACAGTACAACACATAGCTTGCATCGAGGAGAGAAAGGTACAAAAATTGATGGGAAAAAGAATGAAAAATAGTTTTGAATGTCACGTCATATACTTTTCCTATACCTCCTGTTCCAAAGTCATGTGGTTATTTGAATATGAATCCAAAGTTAAAGTAATTTAAATCCCATATATTGGACAATGAGAAAAAAAAATTATTATTATTATTATCAAAATTACTCTCTCCATTCACCCATTCTCCCACCAACTTCCCCAAAAAACAAATTCTTAAAATTTATTTAGATTAAGAAAATCAATCGTAAAATGTTATTACAAAAAATTGTATATATGGAACCACAAATTAATTTTTGTGCATATTAATTAAAGGATTATTTGTTTAAAATAGAGACGTATGAATGATCAAGAAGTCCCTCTCTAATTTTAATTTTGTGAATATTATTACTTTATTGTAAAAAGTATTTCCTCTACGATCTGCTCTCTATAACGTTCATAAAGTTTCCAGATCAAAAACAAAATTGAAAAAGTAAATCATTTGATCAAGAAGAAGTGAATCACTCACTTTGATAAAGCATTTCTTTATATGATTTCTCATAAAAAGTCACTCAATTGCATAACATCCCAAATCTAAAAAGGAAAAAAAAAGTATTGTTTCTTATACAATTTCCTTCAAGTATTTTCTCATTCTGCTAAAACAAACACATTTTAACAAAAGAAAAAAAAAATGTAAAAAACAAGTTAATGATAACCATTTACCCAGCATATATAGCAATTTGATAATTAAAATCTCTTTCTTAAATTAATGTTTTCCGAATAATAATGATAAATTTATGGTAACAAGTGAATGTTGATAATTTGGTGTATAGTAGATAATATATCTTTAAAAAAAGTTAAAGTGAAGAATAGAAATAAAGTTGTTGAAATGAGGGAAAGTTGAGCAGAGAGAGGTAGGAATACATAGGGTTAAATTTAAGTAATGTGTTACATCGAAACCCTATTCAAAAGCTTAGACGGATACGTATATTATAAAGCATTTCATTCAAATCTTTTCAGCCTGTAACTTTTGCTTTGTCGCCAAAATCATGCATAGTTCTTAGATAGATATCTCCAAAAGACGAAGACCCTTTAGGTGAAAAATGGATCAAGATTTCGAAGAAAACGAACCCATGTTTTGATTATCATCACGGAAAATAGAAAAAATACATGGGCCTAAATGGGTAATGGCAATGGCCCAATATTGTTCAACTGGGCCTTCATGTGTTACTAAATTCATGAGCTGACGTCACAGTTCCTTAATGTAAGATTGAACTTTTGTTTAGTATAGACTAAGGAACAAACATCCATGGTTGAAAGTATATATATCAGCAATAAAAAATATTTCTGATTATTGAAACCCTAAAATTCTTCTTTCCATTAAATCCTCAACCCTAAAATTTTTTCTTCTTGTCTATCTATCATAGTTTCTTCAATTGTTTGAAACAGACTATGTTATATATTTCTATTATTCAAAAACTTTACATTACTACTAGGATTAGTATAAGGGAACGTTTAATATAACTAACTAAGGAATTTGAAGTTAAATATGTTACCTTTTTTTTAAGTTTAATTTATTTTTAAAATATAAAATTATTAAAAATAATCATTTTTTGAACATATTTTTAACTATATTAGTCATATTTTTTTTAATGAGAGAAGTGGAAATATAAATTTTCTGAATTAGAAAAAAATTGTATTAAATAAAAATTAAAATTATTAAAATAGGTTTATAAGAAATGAGTTCATTCAAGTCCACTTAATTTTTTTAGCCTAAAAATAGGCTACCCAAGCCTGTTCACTATGGGTTTGTAGGTTATAGGGATTAATTTACCTAATATAAAAAAAATAAATATAAATTTATTTACTATATTTTTACTTTTTTTTTTTATAATTATATCTTTCTATTTTTATTTTTATTTTTATTTTTTATTATTAGTAGTACATGAAATATGTGTAATAGTTAAAGGAAAGTTAATTATGAATTCTTATTTTATGTTTTTTAATAAATGTTCTAAATTTCTAATTTCCTAATAAACTTGACTTAGAGGAATTGCATATAAATTTGACTTAATTTTTAAAATTTTTAATTATTTTATTTTTTAGTGAACGAATATTCGATATATATAAATGATTAAGATATTTAATTGCTATAATATTAAGCCTATGTTTGGATTAGGGAGAAGAAAGTGAGAGAGTGGAAAAGAAAATAAAAGAAGCGAAAGTGTGTGGAAAGTTAAGTTGTTTGGATTAAGGGAAAGTGTATGAAAAGTGAGAAGAGTATATTGAAGTTTGTAGTTAATTTGATTGATGTGATAGAATAAAAAATATTATTAATAATAGAAAATGGTTATTGATCAAATTAGACTTGGTTGTAAAATAAAGATTTTTAAAATAAAATTAATATTATTTGGCGAGTGATTTCACGTCGAGCTTGTCTTGTAGTTGCAACCATACTACCACTGGCTTGATTTGTACTCCATAATTCTTCTAATAAATCATAATGCCTGATTGAGTGAACGCACCACTTTGAAGCAGAAGGTTTAGCCTGGTCAAATACACACATTCGATTATTTGTACAAAAACATTTACACAAGCTAATATTAAAAGAAATTTATTATTCATATTACCTTTATCAATTCTTCCCAAACTTCAAGTTCAGCTTCAAATTTTTTTTGTGTTGTTGTTCCATATAAATCCACTTAGTCCTCTAAATAGGTCATGAACTTCTCGCCATTTGTTCTTTAGACTTTTTTGTCTATTTTTAATATTACTTTTTGTCAATCTAGTCAATCTTGACTGCTGTAATGATTGGAGGATATTACTGTAGGTTTGTGTTGTCCATGCACCATCAACCCTATTACCGGTTCGTGCCTCATCAACCATTGCCGATAATAAACGAAAATCCATATCATCAGTCCATTTTACATATTCTTTAATGCACTGGCTACTTTCAACCATTTGTCCCTTTCCCTTATTCATAGTGAACCTGTACCAAATTTAATTACCTTACTTATGGAATATACATTGTCATCACCACACATATTAATTGATATTTAGAATTTCATAACTTAAATACAATAACAAAATAGTACCAAAAAGTCATAACATTAATCAAATATAACATTAAAATTATCTCAAATAAAAAAAAATCTTCTCAAAGTCATAACATTAATCTCTTTGATAATTAGCACACATCTGATTTGCTATCATATCTCTAATCTTTGCCCCTTATCTATAATCATCTTCATGGATTTGTGATACGAACCTATCAACTCTGAATCCACATCATTCAAATATGAATCATCATTATCAACACCACAGAGATAATTGTGAAGAATACAACATGTTAGGACTATATTCCTCATGATAAAAAAATAATGAGGTTCGGTTCCACTTCCAATGATAGGGAATCTCTTTTTTAAAACCCCAAAAGTTCTCTCAATAACATTTCTCAACGATGAATGACGATGATTAAACAATTTACGTGCATTTAGTGACCCTTTTTGGGAATACTCTTTCAAGTGGTACCTCACGCCATGGTACAGAGTAATGATTTGACCTTTTAGCATAAATCCTGCATCTCCCAAATAATATTTGCCTACACAAAATATATTATATTATTATTGGTAAATATAATTGGTCAATAATAGTCCAAAATTCAATATTTACAAATATAACTTATCACCTTCGGGTATGACTAATGAATCTTCTCTTGTAAGGGCATCCTTCAATATCCTAGAATCAGAGGTCGTTCATTCCCATCCAGCTAGTACATAAGTGAACTTCATGTCAAAATCGCAAGCTGCAAACACATTTTGTGTTAGATAATCTTTTCTACCACGGAAACGAGATTGATCTGTTCGACGAATCTTGACTCGAACATGAGTTCCATCAATGACTCCCAAACAATCCTTTTAAATAATATGTATATTAAAACATAAAGTCATTATATTCCAAAATATACATGACTAAATGTGCACGTAAAAAACATACCTTGAAGTACGGGTAGAATCTGCTATTGTTCAACACTTGTGATTGCACCTCGTTTGTACATGGTTGAACTAAGAACTCCACTTTCTAATTTAAGGATGACATTCAAAATATTGTGGAAATGACGACTAACAGTCTCTCCAGATCGATGGAAGAAGAAAGAAATAGTTTGATTTTTAACATTATGCCGCCCTAACATGTGTAAGAATTTAGTCAATTGTTCTTTTACTGTAGACTTGTAACCATCTTTGACCATAGTTGTTACTCGTAATCGATGACATAAGTTTATAAATGCCTCAGGTATCATACGTATAATATCGCGACACCTTTCCGAATGTACAAGATAAGACATCAACCCACACCTATGACGGTCCTTTTCAGGACCATCTTCAATCATAGATCTATTCATACTTGGCAAAAAACCTTAACAAATATAAACTATGAGTAACAAAACACAATAATGTGATCGCTGCGGTTGTCAATCGCATTTGTAGTTGTTGTTAAACATGTCCAATAATTCTTCTTCTTCTAAATCTAATTATCTTAAAAAAATAATACACAACATAAATAATAAAATTTTAAAAAGAATTTAATATAAATAAAACTCATAATTATCAAATTAAACATAATAAAACTCATTGATGTATATCAAAATAAACTTAACATAAAATTTAAATTATGTATTTATTGTTGTTATATTTTTTCTAAAATCTAACTTAAGTAAATAAAATATATAAAATTATATTTTGATAATTAAATTATAAAAAATTAGATTGTAAATAATAAAATTATTAAAAATATAATAATAATAAATTTATTATTCTAATGTCCTTCTAATTTAATCATATATAATATATATTTAAATTTATTTATAAATATTTTGATTAAATTACTAAATTAATAATAATAATAAATAAAAAAATAATATTTTTATATTAAACAAATTTAAAAAATTAAAATAATAATTATTTTAATTTGTAATTAAAAAAATTCATTAATTATTTTATATTTAATAATTATATAATTTATTATTATTATATATATAAACATTATTATTTTTTTAGAATAATTTTAAATTGATATATATATATATATATATAATTATTAACTTTAAATTATTCTTAATTTAATTAATATTTATTAATAATATATAATTTTTTTATTAAAAAAATATTCTTATTAATATATTTCATTATATTTTATAAAACATTTTTAGAAATATATTTTTTATTATTACTTAAAATTATTTTTAAGTTATTATTTAAATTATTTTATGTAAAATAAATATTTTGATTTATAGTTAATATTGATTATTTTAAATATTATTACAATAATAAATTTTAATTATTAAATAATATAATTTTATATATTAAATAAGATATATAAATAAATATAATTAAAATAATTTTTTAATAAATAAATTTATTAAAATCTTATATTTTTATATTTTTAAAAATTTAATTATAATTTTAAAATAATTTTTACTAAAATTTTAAAATTAAAAAAAATAGTTACCAATTTAAATAATAATTTAAATTTTAGATATTAAATTTAATAATATTTTATTATTATTATAGGTTCATTTTATTTTATATTATTTATTTTAAATTAATATATAAAATATATAATAATTAATGTTATATATATAATTTTTTATAAATTTAAAATATAATTATTTATATTAAAAATGATTTTATAATATAAAAAATTTTAGTTTTTGTTTATTATGAAAAATATTTTTTTTATAAAATTTCGCCTTCTTCCTATTATGCACTTCACGTTCAAAATCTAGAGAATCAAACGTAAACAAACCCAAAATCAAACGCAATCATAACGCAAACAAACCAAGAATCAAACGCAATCGAATCTAGAATAAAACGCAAACGAACCAAAAATCTAACGCAAACAAACCCATAATCAAACGCAAACAAACTCAGAATCAAACACAAACAAATCAAGAATTAAACGTAAACAAACTCAGAATCAAATTGATAAACGCAGAAAAACACAAACATTGTATCAAGATGACGAAAACACAAATCAATTCGATTATCCCCGAATCAGAATCGATTATCCCCAAACCAAAATTGATTATGCCCATCAAATAATCGATTGCCCCAAACCAACACTATCAAACTTTAATCGAAAGAAATTGACCTCTATTACAGCTACAACAAAAATCAGTGATGTAAATGAATCCGTGGTTACCTTCTTCCTTCTTCACAAATATAAACTCTACTAAACCCTAAACTATCATATTAATATTCAATTTTTTCTCACTCTGTCATTCAACATTGTTCCTCTGTGAAACTCTGGTCGAGGCAATTCAACACTGCTCCTCTGTGAACTCTGGGCGAAAGAATCTTTCTGGGAAAGGAAGGGTATTATGGGAAAAGACTCTCGTCTACGTGACTTTGCCTTTAAATATTCTCTTCCCAACGTTGAAATTGAAGGCTTCCTTCAAATTGGTAAAAACAAACGAGTTGCATCTTCTTCGATACGTCATCTTTTTTGTTTTGCTAGAAAAAAAATCCTTTAATCCAAACAGAGACTAAATGAATGAAACTAAATAAATGAGATAAAAAAATGATAATAAATCAATAACTAGACATAATTTAAACTCTTTATATGAATTAAAACTATATACTTAATTGCTTCAAAGTCCAACGCACAATAATACAATACATATAAAATAAAGGAGAAATTTTTTGGATATCCTTAATATTGATCTCAAACAAATAGGAAAGTTTCAGATTTGATTTTATGTAGGTGAATATGGGCCCGTAAAACTAAAACTTTCCTACTTATTATTGTTACTTAATATTTTTTAGAACAGAGACAACATGGAAGGGAGGAGTATGCACTTGAACTACGGACTTTTTAGTTGGCTGATTCTTGAAATCATCTCGAGACAAAAAGACCCTCAAGTCCCGACCCAAAAATGAATAGGAAGTGAGGCAGGGGAGAAGCGAAAAGCGAGGGAGAGGTAGGGAAGAGGAAGAGTGTGGCGGCGAATTGGGGATAGGAGGAAATGGACGGGGTGGTGTCGATGGGGTTGCACATGTTGGAGATGGAGGTGAGTTCCTCGAAGGCTTGGGTGGTCTCGAGGAGGTGGTGACGGTCGACGAGGATTTTGATGAACTCGGGGTAGAGCTTGGGGGCGAGGTGATGTGTGACTATCTTGGCGATTTTGGAGATGAGATAGGAGTTGAGGAGTGTAAAGCCTCAAATCATTATTCTTAATATTATAATTTTCTTTAAATAATAAAACAAGTAAATAATATTTTTAAATTTATTTTTTAATCAATGGTCATCTTAAAATAAAATAGATATAAAAGATTTATTTGATAAAAAAGAAATATTTAATAATTGTTTAACTTGACTTAAATATGATTGATAAATACTAAATTAAAATTTATAAACAATAAAATCAACGATCATTAATAAATATTAGAAATAAGTTGAGCATTATTTATAATATAATTATATGGTATAAAATTATATTATGATTATAAAAACTAAATATTTTATTTATTTATTTCAAGAAAATAAGATAAATCGATATAATTTCTACAATAACTTAATTATTTCTGAGAAATATACTATTTATAATAATAGTTAGACATTATAAAATAATACTATGATTAAGGAACCTATCTTTCAAAATCACAAAATAACCACAATTACTCTTATTATTTAACAAATATATCATCAAGTTAGAGTATAGAAATTTTTATTCGTACATATATAATAATATAAATTTCTATATTCATAGCAGGTTCCCCATGAACAAGAAGAACATAATTGTCCTACTAATCAAATTCTCATTTAAGAGATGAATATCTCAGGAACCTCCTTACATAATTTCCTGAAAAATTGGTTGTAAGGGTGAGTCTCTTCCTCATCATATTTTTCTAACAAAGATAAAACATTTATATTTATCCATCATGGAAACTAATATCTGAATAAAAGAAATGATCTATGTAATTAAAAATTATACCTTAATAAAATTATTTAGAAATCGATTTCCTAACATTGTCAAATAAGTTTTTTTTCATATTTCCACAACATCATTATTTAAATTCTCTCATAATTTCTTATCACTACGCCAGTCATATACCCCACTCGCATCATCAATCATACTGTGATCACATTAGTTGCGGTACTCTAGGTACCGTGGGATCCCAAAATAACGCTGTCAGCCCCACCACCCAAGTGATATTGGCCTTACGCTGGTGTGTATAGCTACCGGTTGGCAATATGCCCTACAGATACAACGTGTGCGCACAGGCCCCTTTGGCAAAAAGTATAATCAGCGATTCAGTCGGGTAATGGAGTGTGAGGCCTGCGACAGTTCCCATTGCACACTGTGTACATCACGGCATAGACCACTCTACCATACTCTCATTCCTCCAAGTTATCAAACTTTCCTGAACTATACCCCAGTGTATCTATGTATCTCATCCACACGAAAATTAAACTTGAAATGACATTATTGTCCAAATCTCATAACTTTCCTACCCTTCAAAGTAGTTGGTTCCAACTCCTCATCTTCAAATATTATTTAATAACAATAAAAATCACTTTGGGGTTGCAAATAGAAAAATAGGGTACAAATAGTAAAACGAGGTTGCAAATAGTAAAACGGGGGTACAAATAGTAAAAATGGAGATACAAATAGTAATTTTTAATTTTTTTAATTTTTTTGGACACTCAGTAGAGACGATTTTTTTTATTTTTTTTAATTTCAATAATAATAATAATAATAATATTTTTTTTTCTCTCACTTATAAATAAATTTACATAAAAAAAATTAAGGGTGTTATGAGGAGAATAGAGAAGTAAGAGAGACTAGCGGAAACCGAGAGGCGGGGAAAAGGAAGAGCCAAGGACAAGGGAATAGTGGACCGTGGTGGTAATGGTGACACATGCCCGTCCTGCCAAAGGAACAGTCGCGCGCTGCGACACTTCACCCTTGATTAGAAGACCTAAGGAACCAGTCACTAAGAAAAACCAGGGTTTACCATGGTTTTTAAAAGAAACAATTTGTTTTCAGGTATGTTCAATGCAGGTACCTTACTAAAATAACTAGAATAAAAAAAATACTTTGAGTTATGAGTTACCTTCATCTTATTTCCCTTATACTAAGGTCCTTTTCCTGAAAAAAACAACCCTCCTTTATTTTTTGGTGCCCCCTTAATTACAAAAGTCTCCCTATATTACAATCTCCCCCATTAAGTTAAAAACAAGTACGTCACTTTCTTCTATAAGCCTAGGCCCATTTTTTTTTCTTACTCCCTTATTTTTCTTTTAGAAAAAAAAAGTAAACAAAGAAATAAAAATAATTAAATAATAATAATAAAAAAATATTAAAATTACTTTTTTTAAATTATCTTAATTAATTTTTTTATTTTATTTCTATTTTTTTAGTGTTCTTTAATTTCATATTTTTTTTTAAATAAAATATTATCCTATATCTCACTATAAAATTTTTTTTTTATTCATAGAATATTTCTCATGAAATTTTTTTTATAAAAAAAAAATTAATTACCCACGGAATATTTCTCACAGATTTATTTTTATGAAAATTTTTTATAAATTTATTTGTGGGAAATTTTTTATAAATTTGTTTATGAAAAAGTTTCCCATGGATTTGTTTGTGGGAAATTTCTCATGGACTTGTTTGTGGAAAATTTCCTATGGATTTTTCTGGAAAATTTCCTACTAGCCTTTTACTTACAAATTTGTGGTAGTGAGAAATTTGTGGGTAAAAAGCTAGTAGGAAATTTTTCACAAAAAATCACAAAAAATCCATGAAAAATTTTCCATAAACAAATTCATGGGAAAATTTTTCAAAACAAATTTATAAAAAATTTCCCAATTTGAAAAATTTCCATAAAAATAAATCTGTGGGAAATATTTAATGAGTAATTAATTTAAAAAAAAAAAAATTCTGTAAGAAATATTCTATGGATAATAAATTTTTTTAGTTTCTTTATTTTAATATTTTCCAAAAATAATTAAATAATAAATAAAAATAATAAAAATAATATATATATATATATCATTTTTATTTTTCTTTTTTTTATAACATTTTTATTTTTCAATATTTTTTAATATAATTTTTAATTTTTTTTTATGAAATTGGGTGTCGGCACCATAAATTAAATTGTTCCACAATAATAATTATAATAAAATTTTATTAATTTTTTAATAAAGTAAATTATTATTCTAAAGATATAGTAAATTATTAAATTTTCTAGTAAACCTACCATGTTACTCTTTGTTTTCCAAAATATTTAAAAAAATATATTTATGATCAATTAAACATATTTTAATAATTTAATAGGCAACATGTTTCCTAGTATTCATTATTATTAGACGTAATTTTTTTATATTAATTTTTTTAAGTGTTAGAAAAGAAAATATGAGATTTAATACTTTAAAAAATTATAGAAAATGTGAATATAATTTTGTTGAGATACATATTTTGTTTGGGATGTCTTTAAGATATTTTGAACCTAATCTTATAGGATAACATGTGTAATTTTGTTTAAAAATAATTTTATTATACAATATATTATTATAATTTCATCTTATTTAAAAATTTTAATACATTTTTTTATACTAAAATAGACATTATATTTATTTTTTATATTAAATAATAATTATTAATTTTAAAATAAAAATACTTTTAAACTCTCTTATTTTCAATTAAAATGTGTCCTAAATAGTGACAAGAAACTAAGTAGCTAAATATAAAATTCCTGCGTAATGTGACTAGAAATTAATTAGAAGATTGTATAAAATCATATCCAAATATTAATGTTAAATGACAAATAGGATTTATTTATAAATGTAGAAGAAAAATTAATTCAACACAAAATCATTTTTTAATAATTTTATAATTACAAATACAAATTTAGTTTAGTAAAATTCCAAAAGTTATAAATAAAGAAAATTAAAATTTTATTTTTCATTTATTAAAGTTCATTTTTTTTAGAATTATTTTTTCTGACTTTTGCCTGAAAATTGTTTCTTTTTTTTTTTTTTTAAGTTTTTGAACTTATCTTTTATTTATTTATTTATTTATTTTTCAATCCAAATACACAAATTAGAAAGTAGTAGAATGTAAAGTAATCCTAGATTAAAATTTTGAACTGGCTCTCTTTTCCCCTTATATCTCAAGTTCATTTTCTATTGTTTTTCTTACTTTTTTTCTTACTGGTAGGGTATATGGGCTTACATGTAGGAAAAAAAAAGAATTGTTACTTAATCTAGGGTTGTAATGATGTATTTAGTTTCTAAATTAGGTTTTTTTGAAAGTATACCTATTTTTTCTTCTCCTATTCTCCTACCTTTTACAGTTGCATGCAGAAAAAAAAAAAATAAATAAATTGACTCAAACCTTAGTCGTATATTAGGTTAGAAAATTAATTACAAAAATAAGTTTATACTTATAAAATATTTTTCACGGATTTTTTTTTTAAAAAATTAATTATCTATTGAATATTTCTCACAGATTTAGTTTTATAAAAAATTTTCATAAATTTATTTGTGAGAAAATTTTCATAAATTTGTTTATAAACAAATTTCCTATGGATTTATTTGTTGGAAATTTTTCATGAATTTGTTTGTAGGAAATTTCTTATGAATTTTTAGTGAAAAATTTCTTACTAACCTTTTACCCACAAATTTCCCACCACCACAAATTTGTAGGTAAAAGGCTAGTAGGAAATTTTTCACAAAAAATCCATGGGAAATTTCACACAAACAAATCCATGAGAAATTTCACACAAACAAATCCATGAAAAATTTCTTCATAAACAAATTTATAAAAAATTTTTCACAAATAAATTTATGAAAAATTTTCATAAAAATAAATTTGTAGGAAATATTCAATAGATAATTAAATTTTTTTTTCACAAAAAAAAAACCATGAGAAATATTCAATGAGTAATTAAATTTATTTTTGTAGCGATTTATCTTGAATGTAATTGAGACTATGTTTGATTAGTGATTTTTTTATCATGTTGAATTGATATTTTAAGATTAATTTGGTTGGACAATGTTAAAGGTAAGAATTTTAAATTTTGGGTTGAAATCATTATCAAAAATCTAATTTTTACATGTGTTTTAATTTGTGTATGAAACATCCTAGTATACCACAAGTATCTAATATTAGCACAATGTAAACATATATAACATACTCCTAATTACATATGTTGTTCACAACGTACATTATATCTTTCTAGCCTTTTCAAAATAAAACTAAACTATTTACAAATCTCCAAGCTTACATCAACTTCTTACTAATGTCTACCACTTCTTATCATATCATTTGCTCCCATATCAAACATGATCATCATAGTTAAATAATAAACAAAGAACACATAAGATAAGCTAGTAGTTTGAATTTAGGCATTATTTAATTAAAATTAAATAATATTCTATTTTCTCTTATATCATACTTGAAAACTTAACGACCATTTCATGTTTTTTCACACCACACTACAACATATCACACTTCATTTGGTGTCTACACAATCCTCAAATCACTTCTCAACCAAAACAATCACTACATACACTTTATTAAGTACCTAACTATTACACAACTTCCAATGTTATAGTCATGTTCATACTTTAGTACTTGATAGTAAGTATCTACAAATACACATTGAATTATAGCTTCTAAAGATCGACATTTGTCACAAATTTTCTTAGATTGACTTTTCACTACTTAGGTAACATTATTCAGATCAAAGTCCTCTTAATGTGATAGGGTAAATTCCTATGACTAACTAGACTAGTCTATTTTACCAACAAGTTAGAAATAGAAAGATATCTCTAACAAATTTCTTAATTTGACGCTAATACACACAAACAAAACCACACAATGGAGATACCTCCTTGTATCTCTTACATTCATAAACTACTTTAACCATTCATCACTTACTAACATTACTCAAGTAAAGTAAACAATATATAATAATAATAATAATAATAATAATAATAATAATAATAATAATAATAATAATAATAATAATAAGTTAACAAAATACATTAAGATTATGACCCTTCAAGATATTTAAATACAAGATACTAAAACTGAAAACAATACATCTGCTTAGTGATATCACATCCGCTTAACAATTTAGGAAAAAATAACTCAATTTTGCTCCACACCCATGCTTATCGCTTAGTGAATTGGAGGCCGAAATTAAGAAAATCTCACTAGAACCATTTTTTCTAGTGAAACCTTTTGGTTACTTAGCATATATTATTCTATTTAGTAGATATTGACATGAGACTAAGGTAAACTTTAAGTTGTCTATTAAAATGATTTCGTTAAGTGAAAATCTAGAATTTTCAACGGATTTATGTAGAAATTTGATTTTGTAGAAGGTCAATAAACCATGTCAAATTGGTCCAAAACATTTTTAACTCATTCAAAGGGTTTTCTTTTTATTTTGATAAGGTTGTTGTATACTAGTTTAGTTGGTTCCCTAACATTCCGAATGTCCAAAACAAATAAAGCATAAGTTCTATAACATGCAAAACACAACCTTCCAACATGTTTAGTTAAACCATTTGGCCCCAATGACTAAGAATTCAAAATTAGTCTCTCTAAATTCCAATTGGTCTAATTTCAAAGGTTGCACATCACATACATATACTAAAACTGTCTCATCTAGGTATTCAACACAAATGTAGTAATTCTACCAATTACAGTATTATTAAATCAAAATTATGTCTAAAGCTTTTAAACATATAACCAACTCTCAAAGCAGCAATCTTCTTAAATTTGTGATTAAATTCAACCAATAACTCATATTCACTCTTATGCTATTCTACCATACATTCACGGTCAAGTTCGAGAGTTTAAGAAATTTCTAACATTCAACAATTTACCCACATAGAATTTCCCATTATAATATTAACATTTAGTTCAATATTCAAGTAACATACTATTACACCCATCAATGTTATGTTGCACATAATTTCCTACAAAATATTTCAAGTAATTTGATCATACCACTTGCACAATTTAGATCTTCTAACTAAGTTGTATAATAACATTCAACTTTAAACTAGTTTCTTTTATTTGAGATTGTAGCTCTACTCTTTCTATTTTTATCTTACTTTAAAAGTATCTAATTACAAAATTAACTACATTAATAAGGACCTAAACTAGCACATAACCTCATTGAAGGTCAAAACCTCACAGGCAACCACATGAAGTTCCCATGCAATCAGATAACTACTAAGAAAAACTTAAGAGAAAAAAAATTAATTAAACCAAATTCTAATAAATAGGTTTACTCTACTCTTTATTAGCTCCCTTATAGTGATTTCAAATCTTAATAATATAAGAAATAGAGACTTCAGTTTTAGAAAGATTGTGGGTTTTTTTAAATGAAGTTTAAATAATTAAGTTTTCTATAAACCCTTTCAACTTAACTTTTTTTAAAAAAAATTTTATACTTCATTTAAATTAAACTACTTCTACTCTTAATTAATTGTCCAATCCTTACATTGTAATTCATCCAACGAATTTAATTGGACTAGAATATTTATAATAGTTTTAAAAATGGGTAGCTTTTATATTTTGTTTTGTGGATTAGATGTAACATTGGATATGTGAAAATTTTGCTCGATGGAATAATTAAACCTGCTCATTACTTTTAAATTTTTCCGAATAAAATTTGTAAAAAATATTGTAACGTAAATCGATCCAAAGTTTGAAAATGTGTTAATTTCAATTTAATTGCTATAGGATTATAACATATGTATTTTAATGTATTTTTGTGATGAATTTTACTTATATGATTAGAAAAGATATTTTTTTTTATGTATTTTTAAATTGTGAGATAAGAAGATATGATTGATGTAAGACCAATGTGTGATAATTATAGTAAAATAGTAACTTAAGTAGTGAAAGGTGAGAGTGATTGGTAAAGTTTTAAAAAGAACTATAAATAAAAAAATTTAACCTTTCAACCTTCATTATATTAAAGTTCACTATCTCTCTAAAAAAACTTTCTTTTAAACTCTCTCTACCTTCTCTCTAACCCATCTCTCTCTCCTTTCATCTCTTTCAAGATCCGAGCACGCCGTTGTGAAGCTTGCAAGGAGTAGATTCATTTGGACCGATTGGATTTTTGTTTTGGATGAGTTCTCTGTTCTCCATTTTCTTCTAGGGTTCGAAAAGGGGTTGTTGAATTGGGGGTTTGTAATCCATGCATGTGTCTTCTCCTTCCTCCATTTAGTTCTATGCTATATTGGGTATATATTGATGAGGTTAATTTGATCTTTAGGCATTCTTGAAATGTTTGAGAGTTTGAGCAAGGAAGGAGACCGAGAGCTATTTTGAGAACTTTTGAGATAAGGGAAGCTATTATTTTAAGAATAATTCGTGTAAAACCCTTGTGAGTATGATTCTGTATTGACTAGATTTTATGTTGGATCTGTGTTGATTGAAATGATTATGCGCTGGACTAGTTGAAGAATGTGGAATTTAGAGATTTACTGTTATATTTGACTGTGATTGTGTTGTTGTTGGTGAATTGAGTTTGGAATGTCAATTTACATGTTGTTAGAGGTTGTGATGAGTTTGAATTGGATTGAGAAATTGTATTGCTTCATTAGGTGCTTTGTTGAATGAATTTGATATGGATTGTGTGGAAAAAGCTATCTTGATTCAAATGATTTAGCCATTTTAAAGTGAAACTGTGTTTTAACTAATTTGGAACATTCAAAAAGTACCAATTGAAGGGTTGAATCAGCTGAATTTTGGTTAGCTATTTTGCAGAATCCGTTTCTGCATAATTTTCGCTGAGCACAGGCCTTGTGCGCTCAGCGGAATGGCTCCAGGGGAGCTTTGGTGCTCTTAGTTAAAATCTACTGAGTGGAGAGCTCGGAGCTGAGCGACAATGCGCTCAGTGTAGGGGACCTACGCTAAGCGCATTTGGTAAAAAAAGAAAAAAATTGCTGAGCGAATTTGAGCTACGTTGAACAAATTTCCCCTGTTTATTTTACCTTATTTGAGTTGAAATGATGAAATTTGATATATACATATATATATATATATATATTTTATATGTGTGTGTATGTGATTCTTGGAAAAAGTGGATATGATGAATGAGATGTAATTTCGAGTAATGAGAGTGATAATGAGCATGAGGTCGTGTATGTTAGAGAAGAATAGTTATGATGATGAGTATGAATGAAACGTGACATGTGGTAGATTAGTGTATATGGATCTAGGGGATACGAAATAAGGTATCCAGACCTAAATGTGGATCACGGTCATGTAGACTGAAACTGCATGTGGTGAGAGGTCGATGGAGATCCCATCAGTTACTTAGAGGAGGAAGTTAGATAGGGCTACCTTGATGTTGTGCTGGCTATGAGTAACGAGAGGATGGCGCTGAGGTGAAAAACACTCATTTAGTCGGTCGTTATAAGACTCGAGGTCTTGTGGTTGAAATATCATGTGTCAGCCTTAGGTGTCTTCCGGAAGGCGTCAATCTTGAATGTGATGTGTGAATGTGATTATGTGTAAATGTGATTATGTATAATGTAACACCCTTAATTTTTGGATGTGTATATATTTATTTTGTGTGTGATATTTGAAATTAATAGAAATTATTTTATTATAATTATTATTATTATTTTTAAAGGAAAATAAATATTAATATAATTATTTTAAAAAAAAAAAACTTAAACCGCCTCAAATATTTTAATATATACTTATATATATGTGCCACCGCCATTCAATTTCTCTTCTTCTTCACATTCTGATTTCTTCACTGTGAAGCATTCTCCTTGCTCATCACTGACTCTCTTCTTCTTCCTCTCCATTTTCTTCTTCTCCCACTTGTTCACAAATCTCATTTCTCTCTTTGTCGCCACAATTCTTCTTTCTCTCCATACTTGCAAACCTTGAAACCTCAAAAATCTTGCTCTAATTCTCTGTTTTTTCTCAAATTAAGGTAATATTATTCAAATCCTAGCTTCTAATTCCATTTCTACCGATTAAAATCTTAGATTAACCGTAAGATTTCATTAATTTTTGAAGGTTGAGTTAGAAAATTTCAAGTGTCTCTGTTTTTGGATTATTTTAAGAATTTCAAGGTAAGGAGAGTTTATTTCTTGTTCTAATCTATAATGTATAATGTTCTGTGGATTGATTGTTGTTTGGATGTGTTTGATTTTGAAAATGGTTGAAAAATCACTGAGAACCCGAGACATTTTCGTGTCTCTGCAAGAATCCGCTGAGCGCACCGAAGAACACTGACACTGGAGCGAATCCGCTCAGCGCACCTAAAAAAAAAAAAAAAAAATCCGCTCAGCGAATTTTGGAGCGCTCAGCGCATCTGTAAAAAAAAAATTTACTATTTGCACCCCCTATTTTTCTGTTTTTACTATTCGCACCCCCCTATTTTTACTATTGCACTCTTGTTTTAAATTGTACTCTAATTTGTTATTTGTACCCCGATGGGATTGTCTTTTATGATTAAATGATATCTGGATTTGATAAGTTGGAAATTTATCACCTGGAAAGTAAGAAAGTTGTGAGATTTGGACGGTGAAATCCCTTTTCAAGTTGAATTCCATGTGGATTAGTTACAGAGATACATTGGGGTGTAGTTTAGGAAGGTTCATTAACCTGGGGGAACTAAAGGGTGGTGAAGTGGCTCAGTCATCGATGTGCACGATGTGTTTGGGGACTGTCACAGGCCTCGCACTTCGTTCCCGACTGAATCGCTGACTATGCTTTTTGTCAAAGGGGCTTGTGCGCACACGTTGTATCCGTGTAGCGTAGTGCTAACCGGCAACTATCCACACCGGCGTAAGGCCAACACCATCTGGGTGGTGAGGTTGGCAGCGTTTAGGGGCCCAAGATAAGAATGGAAATTGAGAATCATGATGGAAGTGAAAGACGAATAACATGATTACCTAGGATTATATTATGTTGATGTTAGCCCTTACTTGCATGTTCAGTGACCGTTGATTGATTGATTGACTGAGATTTTATATTAATGAAATTGATTGAAATTACTCTACCTGTTTATATTCTATCATTCTTTTGTTTCATTGTTTACATTAAGATTATGAATAAGAATAGGCTCACCCTTATATCCAACATTTCAGGACAGAACAATGACCACCCAACCACAACCCCGCAGAGTTAGGGTAGTAGATGTACAATATAATTTTAGATATAATAAACTTTTCAGAGAGTATCAAAAGGTAGGATTTTATAAATATGTATTAACACTTGGGATCGATGGACCCGACTCAGTCATCACCGTGAATGCCCATGCATCGTATAGTGTGCCCTTTTGCATGGAAGGTAATAGGAGAATTACCCACTTGTATAATTATGATATATATATAGAGGAACCGAGCGACCCCCTAGACCCCTGCGGTACCAATTCCAGTTTCTTGATCATGATACCACCGGAGTGCTGATGAGGGTGACCGGAGGGAGGAACACATCAGTGGAGGTCACAGTCGACGAAGGAGACATCTCACTATCTGATCTTTCATCTGACGAGATGGAGGCTTTCGAAGCTTTGTTCGAATCTGAGAATGAAGACTTCTCCCCATAGTCTGTGATGGATGCTTGGTAGTTAATAGGAACCTGCTTGATGGCTAGATATGTGACACTTTTGATTTTAAATGTTTTACCCATCATTTTGAATTGTAAATGTTATCTCATGGTTCCTGGAACATATACTTATATGATATATATATATATATAAATGCATATATTCTTGTAAATTATCATTCTCTTTTACTCTCTTCTTTTATATTCGCGGAGGTATAAAAATACTTACAATGTTATGATTTCAATTTCGAAAAAAAAAAAATTTGCGAAAATTCCACATATTCAAATAAAAATATTTTATAAATTATGAGCATCACATTAAGTGGTATAAGAGCAGTTTGTCCTATTCAGCCTGGGGTGTGGGATATGTTTGCTTGTATTGTGTGTGATCCTATATTCTTGTGGAGAATAAGAATGCAGGAAGATTGTTTGTTTGTATAACCTACTTGGAAATTCTGAGTAGGGAGATAAGCAATGTAGTTCTTGGTAGTATTTGTTTGCCGATTATAGATATCTTTGAATGCTATGATTTTTTATGAAACTAATATAGTAGTTTCAGGGAATCATGACTTCTAGGAGCAATGGTGGGACCAACGACCTTTTGGCGCGTGTGACTCAGGCTTTAGAGACTCTTGTTTAGGGTCGTGAAGCTGAACCATCGGAGTACCGAGGTTTGACCTCGTTCACGAAGCATAATCCTCCCAAGTTCGAGAGTGGATTTAATCCAGAAGGAGCACATCAATGGATCGCGGATTTGGAAAAGATTTTTACTGCGATGGGCTGTCACGAGAATCATAAAGTGACTTATGTTATCTACATGCTGTCTGGAAAAGCAGAAGACTGGTGGAAGTTTGCTAGTCAAACATTACAAAGTGAAAGAGGATATGTTGCCTGGGAGCAGTTCAAGATTAAATTCCTGGAGAACTACTTCCCTAAAGATTTAAGGAAGCAGAAGGCTAGAGAATTTTTAGAGCTTAAGCAAGGGAGTATGTCAGTGGGGGAGTATGCTGCAAAGTTCCATAAGCTGATGAAGTTTTGGCCTTACTATCACCAGGAAGGAAGCGGTGAAGACTTGTGCGCCCAGTTTGAAAACGTGCTGAGATCAGACATCAGGACAGTAGTGAGTGTGTTCCAACTCACCGACCTTCCCACCTTGGTGAGTAAATGCCGAGTTTACGAAACAAGTTTAAAGAACAAGGAGGTAGAAGTCCGAGTTGGAGGGCCAGCAAGGTTTAACAGGAATTTTCGTGGGCACAACAACAAGCCTTACCAGCGCCCAAATCAAGTCCAAAGGAACGTATCAAATCGTAATACAAATTTCACCCAGAGCTCGTTTCGATGCTTCAAATGTGGAGGAGCTCACATGATGAGAGATTGCCCCAGAGCTGCGGAAAGCCTGGACACATCGCTAGTAATTGCTGGACAGCGTAGCAACAAGCCAGCAATGCAAGGAGACCTGAGCCAACCCCTAGGGACAACAAGGGGGCAAAGTCCAAAGTTCAAGGGAAGATATTTGCTATGAGTGGATCCGAAGCTTCTGCGTCGGAAGACTTGATTCGAGGTACGGGTATTATTAAAGATAGAGTTATCGATGTTTTATATGACTCGGGTGCTACTCATTCCTTCATATCTCTTGATTGTGTGAAATGCCTTGTCTTGATTTGCCTATGTCGCCTATGTCACCTCTGCCCTATAGTGTTATGGTGTCTACTCCCACCAATAACTCAGTTGTGACTTCTTCTGCATGTTTGAATTGTTCCATAGTAGTCCATGGGAGAACCTTTTGTGTAGATTTAATCTGTTTGCCTCTTTCTCATCTAGACGTTATTTTGGGGATGGATTGGTTAGTATCCAACCATGTTCTTCTTGATTGTAAGAACAAGACTGTATATCTAGGCACAGGAACCCAAGAATCTCCTAAACCCATTAATATGGGTGAAGCAAAAAAGAAGTGTAGTGCTAAGGCTTTTATGGTCTTATTCTCTTCCGCGGTTGAAGAATCTCCACGCATAGAAGATATACCAATAGTGAACGATTACATCGAAGTATTCCCCGAAGATATAACAGAGTTACCACCGGAACACGAAATTGAATTCAACATCGACCTCGTACCTGGAGCCAACCCCATATCGATTGCATTGTACCGCATGTCGCCTGTGGAATTGGCAGAAGTACGGAGACAAGTGGAGGAATTGCTACAGAAACAGTTTGTAAGGCCAAGTGCTTCACCTTGGGGAGCACCAGTGCTGTTGGTTAAGAAGAAAGATGGGAGTATGAGGATGTGTATCGACTACTGGCAGTTGAATAAAGTTACCATAAAGAATAAGTATCCATTGTCGAGGATAGATGATTTTATGGATCAATTGAGAGGAGCAACAATCTTTTCAAAGATTAACTTGCGATCTGGTTACCATCAAATCAAGGTGAAGAAGGAAGATATTCCGAAGACGGTGTTTAGGACCCGTTATGGTCACTATGAGTATTTAGTTATGCCTTTTGGTGTGACTAATGCTCCAGCAGTATTTATGGACTACATGAATCGCATCTTCTACCAATATTTGGACAAGTTCGTGGTGGTGTTTATTGATGATATTTTGATTTATTCGAGAAGCCTAGAGGAACATGTCGAGCATCTGAGGATCATGTTGCAAACTTTAAAGGAAAGGCAGTTATATGCCAAGTTTTCGAAGTGTGAATTTTGGTTGAGTCAAGTACAATTCTTGGGACACGTGGTGTCAGGTGAAGGGATTATGGTGGACCCCACTAAAGTGGAAGCAGTAACTCACTAGGAGAGGCCTACAACTCCCACAGAAGTTCGAAGTTTCTTGGGATTAGCCGGATACTACAGGAAGTTTATTGAAAGATTTTCTAAGTTAGCATTGTCGCTAACTAAGTTAACTAGAAAGGGACAAGCTTTCAGCTAGGATGAAAAAGGTGAAGCTAGTTTTCAAGAGTTGAAGAGAAGATTGACAACCGCTCCTATTCTAATTTTACTAGATCCTGAGAAGAAGTTTGATGTTTACTGTGATGCATCAAAACAAGGTTTAGGGTGTGTCCTTATGCAAGACCGAAGAGTAGTTGCATACGCTTCAAGACAATTGAGACAACATGAGGTGAACTACCCAACACACGACTTGGAATTAGCAGCAGTCGTCTTTGCTCTAAAGATTTGGAGGCACTACCTTTATGGTGCGAGATTTGAAGTTTATAGCGACCACAAAAGTTTGAAGTACTTGTTCGATCAGAAAGAGTTGAATATGCGGCAAAGGAGGTGGATAGAATTTTTGAAGGACTACAACTTCGAGCTATCTTACCATCCCGGAAAAGCAAACGTGGTTGCTGATGCACTGAGTAGGAAATCGCTTCATATTTCAGCTATGATGGTGAAGGAGCTGCAATTGATAGAAGAATTCAGGAACTTGAATCTGGCTGTGGAGGTGCGTCCTAAGAGTTTATATGTAGGGACTTTGAAGATCTCCAATGAATTTGTCGTACAAGTTAGAGATGCGAAAGTGATCAGTATTTGCAAGATATGATACGACAAAGAGATGAAGGTAAAGATGTAGAATTTCATCGCAATGTTAATGGCGTGATCAAGTTCAAGGATAAAGTGTGCATTCCGGAAGACGAAAGCATGAAGTAGATGATACTGGAGGAAGCACACAAGACCAAGTTAAGTTTCCACCCTAGAACAACAAAGATGTATCAAGACTTGAAGAAGAACTTTTGGTGGTATGGAATGAAAAAGGACGTGGCTGAGTACGTTTCAAAATGTCTGACATGTCGGAAGTCTAAAGCTGAACACCAACGTACGGGGAACTTCAGCCTTTGGAAATCCCGGAATGGAAATGGGATAGCATTTCGATGGATTTTGTATCAGGCTTGCCAAGAACAAAGCTTAATTACGACGTCATATGGGTGATCGTTGACCGGTTGACAAAGACTGCTCACTTTCTTCCAATCAACATGAAGTACAAGTTGGAGAGACTTGCAGACTTGTACATTAAAGAAATCGTTAGATTGCATGGAGTTCCTACAAGTATAGTGTTAGACCGAGATCTGAGGTTCACTTCAAAGTTTTGGGGGAGCTTACAAAATGCTTTAGGAACTAAGTTAAAGCTGAGTTCATCTTATCATCCGCAGACGGACGAGCAGACAGAGTGGACAATTCAATCTTTGGAGGACTTATTGTGTGTTTGCGTGATGAAGCAGCAAGGAACGTGGGACGAATGCCTACCCTTGGTGGAATTCACTTATAATAACAGCTTTCACGCTAGTATAGGAATGGCGCCATACGAAACTTTGTACGGAAGGAAGTGCAGGACTCCACTATGCTCGTACGAAACTGGAGAAACACTCTTATTGGCCCCGGACGTATTGCAAAAACATAATGAGCAAGTTAGAATGATCAGAGAGAAGATTAAGGTTTCTCAGAATAGACAAAAGAGTTATTACGACAAGCGGAGGAAACCGTTAGAATTTCAGGTGGGCGATTACGTTTTCTTAAAGGTTTCACCCGTCACTGGAGTTGGAAGAGCGTTGAAGTCTAGGAAGCTGTCAACAAAATTTGTTGGACCTTTTGAAGTTTTGAAGAAAATTGGTCCTGTTGCCTACCAGATTGCCTTACCACCTAATCTATCCAATCTGCACCCAGTCTTTCATGTTTCTCAACTTAGGAAATATGTCTTTGATCCGTCTCATGTGATCGAACTTGACCCTATTCAGGTTCGAGAAAATCTATCTTATGATGTACTTTCGGTGAAGATTGCAGACCAAAAGATCAAGCAACTGCGTGATAAGACTATTTCTTTGGTAAAGGTGATTTGGAGTCCGGACGATGAAGGGGATGCCACGTGGGAACCTGATGAGAAAATGAGAGAGTTGTACCCTTTTCTTTTCCAGGACTAGCAAATTTTGGGGACGAAATTCCTAAAAGGGTTGGAGAATTGTAACACCCTTAATTTTTGGATGTGTATATATTTATTTTGTGTGTGATATTTGAAATTAATAGAAATTATTTTATTATAATTATTATTATTATTTTTAAAGGAACATAAATATTAATATAATTATTTAAAAAAAAAACTTAAACCGCCTCAAATATTTTAATATATACTTATATATATGTGCCACCGCCATTCAATTTCTCTTCTTCTTCACATTTTGATTTCTTCACTGTGAAGCATTCTCCTTACTCATCACTGACTCTCTTCTTCTTCCTCTCCATTTTCTTCTTCTCCCACTTGTTCACAAATCTCATTTCTCTCTCTACCGCCACAATTCTTCTTTCTCTCCATACTCGCAAACCTTGAAACCTCAAAAATCTTGCTCTAATTCTCTGCTTTTTCTCAAATTGAGGTAATATTATTCAAATCCTAGCTTCTAATTTCATTTCTACCGATTAAAATCTTAGATTAACCGTAAGATTTCATTAATTTTTGAAGGTTGAGTTAGAAAATTTCAAGTGTCTCTGTTTTTGGATTATTTTAAGAATTTCAAGGTAAGGGGAGTTTATTTCTTGTTCTAATTTATAATGTATGATGTTCTGTGGATTGATTGTTGTCTGAATATGTTTGATTTTGAAAATGGTTGAAAAATCACTGAGAACCCGAGACATTTTTGTGTCTCTGCAAGAATCCGCTCAGCGGATTGGAATCCGATGAGCGCACCCAAGAATACTAACACTAGAGCGAATCCGCTCAGCGCGAGTGAAATCTGCTCAGCGTAGAAAATCCGCTCAACGCACCTAAAAAAAAAAAAATCCGCTCGGCGAATTTTGGAGCGCTCAGCGCATCTGTAAAGAAAAAAAACTATTTGCACCCCCCTATTTTTCTATTTTTACTATTTGCACCCCCTATTTTTACTATTAGCACTCTTGTTTTACATTGTGCTCTAATTTGTTATTTGCACTTCGATGGGATTGTCTTTTATGATTAAATGATATCTGGATTTGATAAGTCGGAAATTTATCACCTGGAAAGTAAGAAAGTTGTTAGATTTGGACGGTGAAATCCCTTTTCAAGTTGAATTCCGTGTGGATTAGTTACAAAGATACATTGCAGTGTAGTTCAGGAAGGTTCATTAACCTTGGGGAACTGAAGGGTGGTGAAGTGGCTCAACCATCGATGTGCACGATGTGTTTGGGGACTGTCACTAGCCTCGCACTTCGTTCCCGACTGAATCGCTGACTATGCTTTTTGTCAAAAGGGTTTGTGCGCACACGTTGTATCCGTGTAGCGTAGTGCTAACCGGCAGCTATCCACACCAGCGTAAGGCCAACACCATCTGGGTGGTGAGGTTGGCAGCGTTTAGGGGCCCAAGATAAGAATGGAAATTGAGAATCATGATGGAAGTGAAAGACAAATAGCATGATTACCTAGGATTATATTATGATGATGTTAGCCCTTACTTGCATGTTCAGTGACCGTTGATTGAGTGATTGATTGACTGAGATTTTATATTAGTGAAATTGATTGAAATTACTCTGCCTGTTTATATTCTATCATTCTTTTGTTTCATTGTTTACATTAAGATTATGAATAGGAATAGGCTCACCCTTATATCCAACATTTCAGGACAGAACAATGGGATAGTGTGCCCTTTTGCATGGAAGGTAATAGGAGAATTACCCACTTGTATGATTATGATATATATAGAGGAACCGAGCGACCCCCTAGACTCCTGTGGTACCAATTCCTGTTTCTTGATCATGATACCACCGGAGTGCCGACGGGGGTGACCGGAGGGAGGAACACATCAGTGGAGGTCACAGCCGACGAAGGAGACATCTCACTATCTGATCTTTCATCTGACGAGATGGAGGTTTTCGAAGCTTTGTACGAAGCTGAGAATGAAGACTTCTCCCCATAGTCTGTGATGGATGCTTGGTAGTTAATGGGAACCTGATGGGCTAGATATGTGACACTTTTGATTTTAAATGTTTTACCCATCATTTTGAATTGTAAATGTTATCTCATGGTTCCTCGAACATATACTTATATGATATATATATATATATAAATGCATATATTCTTGTAAATTATCATTCTCTTTTATTCTCTTCTTTTATATTCGTGCAGGTATAAAAATACTTACAATGTTATGATTTCAATTTCGAAAATAAAAAATTGCGAAAATTCCACATATTCAAATAAAAATGTTTTATAAATTATGAGCGTCACATGTAAAGCCTTAGGTAGGCCCTTATTTAATTATGTATGCTCTTTTGTATCACTAGCTTACCCTTCTTGTTTTGTTGTCTTTGTTTGACTGCTATGATCGTATATTTTGCACGGGAGCAGGTGTTAGGTCAAGAGAGTGCTCCTCAACGAGGAGACAGTAGGATTAGGATTATGTAATAGGATTTCATTATTATAGTATATGATTTTTTGAAAGATTTTATTTGGCCCTTTTGAGACATTATTTTGTAAATGTAACAGACTTAGTACTTATACCTATTGAGATATTGTAGACTGCGTAATATATTTTAATAATGAGTTCGTTACAATTGAGGTGATGGTTGTGTTATAATAATTACCTAAGGTGATAATAATATGAGTAAAGTTAATCTTCAGTTGTAAAAAATATTAAGATATTCATATTTTTTATTGATATTTCAAATCATATAATAGAAGATATTAAATGATAAAAAGTTACTAAAAATTCGTATCATTTATTATAGAATGAAGAATAATCATGAATTAGATGAGTGGATTAAGAACTACTAACTTGTCATAGATTAGAGACCATATGAGTCAAATTATGGTTAGAAAAATTAGTAGATTTTCATATAGGTATTGATTTATTTGATGATATTTTGGTGAGGAAGCATGTATTTGATTGAATGATTCACGAATTAAGACAATTATAAAATAAGATAATTTATATCATGAGTTTTTTTAACTTTATTTGTAACGAACAAAATATTTAACTTGTTTTCCTAATTCATATCAAATTTCAAACAAATTAAAATTAATCTATAGAAAGATAAATTGTTGAAGATATAACCTATAGTATACTTTTCAGGAATTAGATGAACAATTACAAGTAAGCAACATCGTTATCTAAAACACTCACTTTACAATTCTTTACTCTACTTATTTACAACCATTGCACAACATACAACTCTTTTCCATCAGAATCACATTCATTTTGGAGATTTACCTATAACATTATTTATTTCCGTGTAAAAACATGATCATTGTAGTGCAAATAAAACCACAAATGTAAAGTAGTAAGGGTAAGCTAATGTAAGCAAAATCAACTTTACTTATAAATAAATTCACAACATTGCGGTTATATCTAATGAATCAATCCAATACAAAATTCTTAAAATCCACACAATTAAAATCAAACACATGCATTTCTCATATTTCATTAAATGCAAACACCTAATGTACTATACAGACTCTGGATAATCATATGAAATCCTTGACCTCAAGACTAACACCTATCATGCTTAACGGTCTCCAAACAATAAATATTTTCCCTTAACGAGTCTTTTTCACCCCAAGGCCACCCATTTACCCCATTCAAGCACCACATGATAGAGTGATTTCCAAGCACCTATCAGATAGCTACTCCCACTAATGAATAGTGCAAGTGAAATCTTCATCAACTTCTCACCTCATTGTGTCCTTGTCTACATGACTAGGACACCATTGAAATCTGAATACCTCCTTATAGTAGGTTTCATTAATCCCATATACACTAAATTTATTCCAAATAGTATCATTTGATAACTATTTGACTCAAATACAACCATCACTTAAGAAATCACAACATTTAAGGCAACACTGATTTTCATATCCATCATTCATCTTAACCATAGTGCACAAGTCTCCTAAGCATATCATCTCGTCAAATTTCTCAATTGTACAATAATCATCCATATCATAATTCCCAACATTTCCATATTTTTCCAACATCCTCAACTCAACACATCATAGAGCACACCAAGTTCCATAATTCACAGAATTCCACAATTTTTATCAATACCAACAATTATTACAACTAAACTCATGGGTAACACAACAATCTTCGTTTGTTTCAATGCTAACAATTTAATAGTTTTGATTCCAATGACAATGTAATAAGTTTGTTTCTCATAACTTCACAATATTTCATAATTTGCAAAACTTGAGATTTCAAGTTTCACACCTGCATTCATAAGTCACATTAGTAAATATATATCACAGTGGGAGAGAAAGAGAGAATAAAAAAAAAGAGGGAGATATAGGGAAAGCTGGGGAGACAGGGATCAACCACATTCACCAAGGCAACCTGTCTCCCCTAAAAGTAGAAACTAGACAGTTATTTAACGCTCCCCCTCAAGTTGGAGCATACAAATCATATGCACCAAGCTTGGAACATATAGATTGAATCCTATATCCTCTTAAGGACTTAGTCAAAATATTTTTCGGCTATTCATTAGAATTGATGTATTCAATGTTAATCTCTTTGGACACTATCTTCTCCCGAATGAAGTGATAGTCAATCTCTATGTTTTTAGTCCTCTCATGAAAAACTGGATTTGAGGCAATATGAAGTGCTGCTTGATTATTACAATATACAGTCATTTGTTCAACTTCACAAAATTTAAACTCTTGAAGAAATTATTTAATCCACATAAGCTCACATGTAACCATGGTCATAGACCTATATTCAACCTCGGCACTAGACCGAGCTACAACATTTTGCTTCTTGCTCTTCCAAGAGACAATATTTCCACCAATAAAAACATAGTATCCAAAGGTAGATCTCCTATCTATGGGACAACCTACACATCAGCATCACAATATCCTAAAATTTGAGTATTTCCCTTGTCTTCATATAACAATCTTTGTCCTAGAGACCTTTTCAAATATCTGAGAATACATGTGACAACATTCCAATGGTCAACATGGGGATTTTGCATAAATTGACTAACAACCCCGACAGCAAAAGAAATATCAGGTCTTGTTATAGTGAGATAAATGAGTTCTAGTCTCCTATATCTCAAGATCAAGGTAAATTTCACTTTAATCTGCCATGAGCTTTTGATTCAGGTCCACAGGAGTATCAACCGGCCTACAATTTTCAAGACCCATTTCCCTTAAAATATCTAGAGCATACTTCCTTTGTGAGATCACAACACTATCTTTTGATTGAGCCACTTCAATACCGAGAAAGTACTTCAAATAATCCAGATTTGTGGTTTGAAAATGATTGAGCAGGTGCTTTTTCAATTGAGATATCTTAGTAGCATCATTTCCTGTAATCACTATATCATCAAATAGACAATTAAGTACACACATTTCTCAAGAGATGTATAACAATAAAAGGCAGAATGATCCGCTTCACTCCTTTTCAATCCAAAAAGTTGCACAATATAAATGAATTTACCAAACCAAACTCAAGGAGATTGTTTCAAACCATAGAGAGATCGATGTAGCTTGCACAATAAGCCATACTCCCCCTGAGCAACAAATCCAGGAGGTTGCTCCATATAGATTTCCTCCTCAAGATCACTATGCAGGAAAGTATTTTTAATGTCAAGCTGATGGAGGGGCCAATGACGCATAGCAGCCACAGCAAGAAACAGACGGACAATGGTGATTTTGGCTACAGGGAAGAATGTATCACAATAATCAAGACCATAGATCTGAGTGTACCCTTTGGTAACTAACCGAGCTTTAAGGCAATCAACAATGCCATTAAGTCCAACTTTAATAGCATAAACCCACTTGCAACCAACAATTTTCTTTTTGGGAGGAAGAGGAACAAGCTTCCAAGTACCATTTTTGTGAGGGCTCGGTTTTAGGTAAACCCTAAACCCACTTTCTTAGGCAGGGAAAAGATTATAAATAGTCTATTTAACCCTAATTCTCTCATTTTTCACTCTTATTTTTAGAAAACCCTAATTTTCCTTCTCTCAAATTTCTCTCAATTATTTCCAAGAGTTCTCAATTCTTATCTCTTTGAAAATCCAAGAACACCAAGGGAAAGAGTGTGAAGAGTAGATTAATTCTATCCAAATAGAATTTCGTTTTGAGATCCTTTAAAGGTAAGGGAAGCTAATTAAGCAAAATTAATTATGATTGATTAGATTATTATATGTATTGATGCGTTATT
Organism: Macrotyloma uniflorum; assembly: GCA_016859785.1. Lineage (NCBI taxonomy): Eukaryota > Viridiplantae > Streptophyta > Magnoliopsida > Fabales > Fabaceae > Macrotyloma > Macrotyloma uniflorum. Next base: position 450,511 of record BDMB01000086.1, on the reverse strand, counting down.
ATGTGAGATTTATAAGAATTATATTGATTATTATATGTGAAAGTGTGATTTGGGTTTCACTCTGAGATTGCGATCCTATTTCGACTTGATTTTATTTCGAATTTCAAAAAGTGTTCTTCATGAAAGTTGTAGGCCTAGATGTTATCTATCTCTTGGCTTTTATTTCACCTAAAAAAATATATGTATAACTCAAGATACGATTTTTTTTCGTAATTAAAGGTCAAGCTGTCAGGAAAATTATTCACTTTCAAATTAAGAACCCTTTTGGGATATTTTGGTTACGAATTTGGGAAAGTTTTTCTTCATAAAAGTTTTAGCCCTAGATGTTAATTAATCAATGGTTTTTATTTCGCATAAAAATAATGTGTAAAACATAAAATATGAATTTTTGAGTGATTAAAGGTTATGCTGTGAGGATGAGCGCAATGTTTTCGAAAGTATTTTGCTTGAGCGAAAGTTGATTATTTTTGGATAATCATTCATGTTCTAATTTGTATTAAAAGAGTATATATATATGAAACATGATAAAATATTGTAAGATAATTGTTATATAATTAAACTATTTAGTTATGTGATGTGTGATTTGGTGATGTATTGTTATTGGAACTGGATTGTGAAATGAGATTGATGATGTGATGTTTTGAGTGATGATTAGTGATTTGTGAATATAAAATTATGAGCATGAAATGGGCATGAGGCTGTGTAGTTCATATTGAGGATAAGTTTATTATGATGTGAATGAAATGTGGTAGTTTAGTGTGTATGGATCTAGGGATATGTCATACGGTATCCAGACCTCAATGTGAATCAAAGTCATATAGACTAAGACCACATGTGGTGAGAGGTCGATGGAGGTTCCATCAGTTGCTCTGAAAAGACAATGAGATGGGACTATCCTGATGTGGTATTGGTTATGAGTAATGAGGGGATGGCGCTGAGGTGAAAAAGACTCAGTTAGTCGGTCATGATAAGACCCGAGGTCCTGTTTTTGATACATGGATGGCGCTGAGGTGAAAAAGACTCAGTTAGTCGATCGTGATAAGACCCGAGGTTCTATTTTTGATACATGGATGGCGTTGAGGTAAAAATGACTTAGTCGGTCGTGATAAGACCCGAGGTCTTGTTTTTTATACATGGATGGTGCTGAGGTGATAAAGACTCAATTAGTCTGTCGTGATAAGACCCGAGGTCCTATTTTTGATACATAGATGGCGCTGAGGTGAAAAAGACTCAGTTAGTTGGTCGTTATAAGACCCGTGATCCATGTTTATACATCAGGTGCTAGGCTTAGATATTTGAGATCCATACAGTCTTCTGGAAGGCGTTAGTCTTGATTGTGAATGTGTTTGAAATGTGTAAAGCCTTTGGTAGAACCTTACACTTGTATGAAATTTTATGCTTATAATTGAATGATTTTATGAATTCCATATGATTTATCTTGTTATTTACATTAGCTTACCCTTTCTGTTTGTGTTTGTGGTTTTGTTGATACAACGATGATATAGTCGTTACACGGGAGCAGACAACAATGCAGGTGAAAGTTAAACAATAGCTTCAAGTTTTGCTTAAAGAAGAATTAATTTTGTGCTGAAGAATAATTTTACAACTTTCAATTTATTATGAGATTTTGTAAAGACTTTTTATTTTCAAGTGATAAACTTGAATAAAGTGAATATTCTATCTGTTTAGACGTTTTATATTTTATGATGTTTTGAAATTATTAATAATTAATGGGTAGATTTTTATTTCGTTATAGATGCAAAATAGGTATATTTTTGGTATGTTACAATTTTGTTCAAGAGCCTACATTTCATCAATCATGGCTTGTCGCCATCCAGGATGATCAAGTGCCTCATGAATAGTTTTAGGAATTGCAAGAGAGGACAAGGAGGAAACAAAGAGAAAATACGAAGGAGACAAGCGATGCTAACTCAAGAAATTATAAATTGGATGAGGATTACAAGTTGAGCGAGTACCTTTCCTAAGGGCAATGGGCCAACCTAAAGTAGAATCAATGGAATTGGAAGAGGAAGGATCCATGGTTGGAGGATCTGTTGGAGGAGGAACAAAATCACGAGAAGATGACTCAGGTAAAATAGAGCCAACCTGTTGTGTTCGTCGTTGATAAGTAATGAGAGGTGGAGGAGCAACTTCAACAGAATTAGATGGATTGGACAAAGGCTCATTGACACTTTGGTGGGAGTCACTTATTGGACCAAATGATGGAATGGGAAGGACATGTTGAAGAGAGGAAGAATAGTCTATGGTAGGTTGGAAGAAGGGTGTGTCCTCAAAGAATGATACATCAACTAACATATAGTATCGTCTAGTAGTTGGAGAATAACACTTGTAACCCTTCTAAAGACGAAAATATCCCAAAAAGACACAATTAATAGCTTTAGTTGAGAGTTTGTCTAAACTTGGAGTAAGATCATGAACAAAACAAGTACAACTAAAAACCTTGGGAGAGACATGAAATAAGGGATCATGTGGGAAAATAATGGAGTGAGGGATCTGATGTTCAAGGGATAAAGAAGGCATCCTATTTATAAAAAAACATGTTGTGAGAATTACATCTCCCTAATGATGAACATGAACATTTGAGTTTAATATTAGGGAGTGTGCAATTTCAAGAAGATGACGACTCTTCCTCTTTGCTATGCCATTTTACTGCGAAGTATGAGGACATGTGTACTAATGTAAAATACCTTGTGAAGATAAAAAAGTGGACAAATCATGGGAGAAATATTCTTTAGCATTATCACTTCGGAAAATTTTAATGGTTTTCCCAAATTGGTTCTTAATCTCATTAAAAAAGAGATGAATATTAGTAAAAAGTTCAGATCTGTCTTTCATTAAATAAATCCAAGTACATCAAGAAAACTCATCAATAAATGTTACAAAATATCTGAAACCAAAAGATGTTACACGACTTGGACCCCAAATATCAGAATGAATGGTAGAAAAAACCGAGTTACATCTTTTCTTAGTTTGTTGAGGAAATGATGACCTAACATGTTTTCCTAATTGACATGTTTCACATTCTAAGTGAAAGTGCTTAAGACTAGGAACCATCATCTTCAACTTTGACAAACTTGTGTGACCTAGCCGACCATGCAAAAGTTTCGGTGTTGACGTTGCAAAACAGGACACAGGAGGGCTGAATTTTAAGTAATAATGACCTCATGATTCATGTCCTTCGCCAATCAGACAACTCATACCATGTTCTTGAATGACAAAAGAATTAGCATTAAAAGTTACTAAATAATTTAATGAACAAGTTAATTGACTCAAGGAGATTAAATTGTAAAGACAATTTGGAATAAACAACACAAAATTTAATTTTAAAGAGGAAGATAAAGGAACTTGACAAATTCCTTTAGATGAAACTTGAGACCCATTTGTCACAATAACAAAGTGAGGGATTTTTAGAGAATAGAAATATGAGAATGATGATTTATTACCAGAAATGTGGTCAGAGGCACTTGAGTCAAGATATGAAGGACCACGACTCTTCGTAGATTGAGAAATACATGTTGCTGAAACACTTGGCACTGAAGGAGATTGGACCATAATATATGATTTTTCATACTTAAGCTTCAAATATTCTTGGTACTCCTCATCAGAAATCTTAGATTCTGCTTTTTCCGATTTAGAGACATGTGCTACTTTGTCAGGAAAACCGTGTAAGGAGTAACAATTCTCTTGAGTGTGGCCCATCCTCTTACAATAGCTGCATTGAGGACGTCCACTTCTTCCACCATGACCTCCTCTATTGTTCTCCTCTTCCACGTGATGTTGCCATGACTGATGTTTCCACACTCTCAGTTGAGTTTTCATCTCTCAGTTGGGCACACAAGGAGTCTAGTAACAAGAGTATCCATTGATGGGACCTGATCACCAGTAAGGATTTGATCACGCACATGGTCAAAATCTAGATGCAAACTTCTCAAGATAAGGACCATGTAGAGTTTATCCAACTTCCTATTAACTTCCTCCAATGAATCCGCCACAAGAAATCTTTTCAATTCTTCCACAACAACCCGAGCTTTACCTACATGAGTAATCATATCGTGATTGGTCTGTTTTAGGGCAGCAACCTTTTGAGTTGCATCAAAGAGACGTTGGATGTCATTTGCAAATATATCTTGCATTTTTTTCCAAAAGGAACAACATGTTTTGAATGATCTACGAATCTCCAAAACATCTAGTTCAACCGATTGTCATAGTACAACACACAGTTGGAAGTCAAGCTTCTCCCATTCAAGTTTCTTCTCATTTGAGATGGCCCTGGCTTCCTTCTCCAAGTGGTCATGGTACCTTTGACCAAGAAACAACAACTCAACTGATGCTGACCAAAACAAATAATTTTTCCAGTTAAGTTTTACACTAGCAATGGTGGGGGTTCTAGAGAATGAGAACACGACCTAATGCCATTTTTCAAAAAACTTAAGTGAGAGAAACCTTGGAGGAAGAGAAACCCTAACCGAGAACACTATATAAACCTTGTTAAAAGATGAAAGCAAGGGTTGGAATAGGCTTAGGAGAGAAAAACGAGTTGTTCTGGACTAGTCTGGTGAAGATTTGGTCACCGGAGGGCGATGTGTGGGCTTCACGCGCGGATATGATCTAGGAGAGAAGTGGCGCGTGGAGAACGCATTGCTTGCGGGTCTACCAGAAATAGGTTGCGCTCTTCGAGGCGCACGTAACCCTCTATTCACCGGCGAAAAAAGTGACAGTAGCGGACGGTGGCCGGTGGTGACTGACGATAGCCGGCGACGACGGACTTGTAGAACAGGATTGAACCTTCTCTAATACCAACTTGAGATTTCAAGTTTCACACTTACATTCATAAGTCACATTGGTACAATATATACTACAATGTGAGAGAAAGAGAGAGACAAGGATCAACCACATTCACCAAGGCAACCTATCTCCCCTAAAAATAGAAAGTAGACAGCTATTTAACAACAATCATAACATAAACTTTTAAAATCTACTAAAATGGGTCTTAGAAGTCATGCATCAATATAATGGATTCACTCTCTCATTTTATTACCTATTTATATCCATAGATTCATTTTAGAACTCAGCAAGTTTTTTAGAATCAGAGTAACTTTGCTCAAGTGAAAACATTCCAAGAGAAACTTCAAGCATGGAGCATTTTTTCTCAAGAGAAAACACACCCGAGAGCATAATCCAAGTCTAAGTACTTTTTCTCAAGCGAAAGGTGTCTTGCTCGAGTAAAAATCCACTAAAAGCAACTTTTAGGCAACTCGCTTGAGCGAAAATTATTTGCTCAAGCGAAATTACTTGCGTACTACGCAAATAATCTCAAGAACCAAGTTTAAATCATAAATCAAAATCAATCAAGACAATTCCTAGGTTCATAAACGTAATTCATACAATTTCTATCGATTTATAATCATTAATCAACATACAAACATGGAATTATTCATCAATTTCACATAATGAATCAGTACATCAATGGTATTCCTAAATCAAGAAAAATTTTCTTAACTAGCTTCCCTTACCTTACAATCCAACAAATCTTGTAGATCTTATTTGATTCTTAGGTGCTAAAGGCTATTCCAAGAATCTAAATGCAGAAAACACTCTAATTACCACCATAATCTACTAAGAATTGGTCAAGATCTTCCCATATTGCCTAAATTCCCAATTTAATTCCTAATTAAGAACCTTAGAATTTGGAATTGGAAAAACTTACTTAAATACGAAGATTGTTCAATGTCAAACGTTCCTTTCCTTCATATCTTTTTTCTGATATTCTTGGATTCCAAAACAAATGAGAATTGGAAGAGAAATTTTAAAATTAGAATAAAAGAATTTAGGAATGATCAAGAAAACATTAGAGAGGGTGTGCAAAATTTGAGAAGTGTAAAAAAATGAAAAAAATTAAAAAATTAAGATTTAAATACTTTTTTTCCTTCATTAAACTATTGGGTTTAAGGTTCATTTAAATTATTTATTTATTTTATATATGTTTTAAAAATTATGATAATTATATTTATACAAGTGATCAAATTTTATTTTATGTTTAAGAAAATTATCTGGATATTAATAAAGATTAAGCTAATATATTTGTATATTATTATTTTTAGATTGTTTTAAATATTTTTTTAAAAAATTATATAAATACTTATTTTTAGTAAAAGAGATTATGGTTTATAACAATAAATATTTTATACATGTTTATTATATAAATATATATAAGTTTTTTTATTTTTTATTTTAATTATAATAATAATGATGACAGTGCTATCGTTTCACATATGATTCTCTAACTTTGACCCCGAGTATGAGTTTTTTTTTTCCCAATCTAAATAAATGGCAAAGAGGGAACGAATTTTTACACTATAAATACTTGTCCTAAACTTACCTAAATCTAATAAAAATAAATTACGATAACATTTAACTGTTATTCGATCTCAATTTTTTGAAACTTGTAATAATTATTTTAATAGAATTTACTTTATAGTTTTGGTTAATATATGTTGGATACTTATTTTTTTGTGTTGTTGATAGGATGGTAGCGGATCCAAAAAGGGAGAGGAAAATTTGGTTATTGCGACGTCTATTCAGAAGTAATGATATATTTTTATATAAGAGGTTAAAAGAAAATGGAAGTGATGAAAAGGAATGGTTTTAGAGGATTTGGAAAACATTGATTTGAAATGATATATAATAATTTGAGTGGGCTTAGTGTTTTGTTTTATATGGTATAAATAAACGAGATTTTGAAGTGGTAACCCATTAACCCCACCACGTGCTTCTGTCTTACTTGGGATACCATCCACCATCCAATCCAATTTCATTTGACTACTTTTTAGGTTTAAAAGCCATGATTATGACAATGGAATTAATGTAATATAGTCTCTTTTTTTTTCCTTTCTCTTTCTCACTTTTTTTTATTGGAGGCTTGATAACATAAACAATGTATTCCTATATTCATCCCCGCTCTTTTTTTCTTTTTTTTTCTTCATAGATTTGAATCTTTTAAAGTGAACATATAAATATATTTTAAAAAATAAATTATTCTCTCAATTTTTTATTAGAAAATGAATATGACTCAAACATGTAATCTATTACAAAATTAAAAATTAAGGTCTAAATACAATTTTGGTTTTTTTAATTCATAATTTTGGTAAATATTTTTTAAAATAGTGATATTTAGTCTCTTATGTTAGGAAATCTATAATTTTAATTCAATTATCAATTTTCGAATGTTTTATTTATTTTATTTTGGTTCATTTAATCTTAGACTTAACATATAGTATCATAGAAAGATAATTAATCAGTTAAAATGAAAGAAATAAAAAAAATACAAACAAAATTGTAGATAGAACCAAAATCACAGATTTTTTAAAATAGGTAGATCTAATGCGTGTATATTAAAATGAGGAAATCAAAATTGTGGATTGAAGAAAATAAATAATTGAAATTGTTTTTTTAGCCTAAAATTAATTATAATATTATTTTTTTATTTTTAATTAATAGTTATTATTGTATTATTTTTAATTCCCTCATTTTTGTAAGGTTCAAATTAATTATATTTTATAACCTTTTAGAATTTATGTGTGGCGTGCATGTGTTGAACCCATGCTTACTTTTTGCTTCGTACCCTCTTGTAACTTTTCCAAGCTTCCTTGCCAACTTTTACTTTTTTTTTTATAGGCTCCCTTGTGTAAAAAGCACTCTAGAAGTGTCTTATAAAATCAAGATAGGTAAGTGAATCAGAGTCTTCTGTTCAAGATTTGATATGTGAAGTTTTCATTTTAAGTTGGTTTGATAAATTTGGTCTAAACAATTTTTATATCTAACATCTATTACGGTTTAGAAAAACTCATGAATCCAACAACAACATGGTTAATAATGTTGGGAAGAAAAGTGAAAAATAACATAATGTAAATAGTAAACATGGTTTGAATAAGAAAGTAATGTCTCATTCATGATTATATGATTATATTTTATCTACAATTATATACCATTATAGCTTCCTAATAATGGTAAAATATGTTTGTAATAGTAGTAATAATAAAATTATAAAAATTAAATATAATATCTAATTTAATTCGACAAAACTTTGTATTTCGTTTATATATTATACTTTGAATTAATATGAAATCAGATCTAATATTATATAAAAAATACTAACAAAACTAAATAATTGATGTTTGGAAGAGATAATAAGAATATATTTATAAATAAATCTGTAAATTTATTTATTAAATCATAAAATTAGATTTTATGGATAAAACATAAATTTTTCATGATTGTAAAAATATATTTTAAAAATTAGGTTTGTTAGTTTCAAAGTTGATAAACGCTTACGCGTATATGAAGAAGTAAAAAAAAAAAAAAAGACTAATTTTAATATTTAAAAAAATATTTTTTTTTCCATTGCCATTTTCTCATCTCAAATTTAAAGTTTCAATTAAAACTCCAAATAATGAGTCGTTTGACGTTGAAACTAAACATTAATATATCTTCATTATTTTGGACGGTAAACACTAAAAATTTTATACATATTATCTTTATTTATTGTTTTGTCAACACAACGTGTACAATTTAACAAAAGTGTTAGAAAATATCATCAAAGTTAAGAAATTGGTGCGAGATTCAATTGCTATGTTACCAACCTCTAACTTTAATGGAGTTTCTCAGTTTACAATATTTTGTTGAACTTGTTTATCAATGAAATTCTCCTATGCTCATTCCTCACTGGCTGATGATAAAAGTTATTTGTATTGTGATTGTCATCCATATATTCGTAGTTTCAAGCAATGTTGGTAGTGTACAAGATTTCTCCTTTTAATTAGTACAATAATTCAGTTAACCAAAATTAATAAATAAAATCAATTTCAATTCAAAGGGATATTTAATAGTAACTTAAGTTTTAAACTATATATTGTTATTTCTCAGTTATTTAATTGGGTATTATGCAAGTTGATCTAATATTTATATTACCTTTTAGTTAAAATATGTTTCTACTTATGTAAGCATTAGTTTAAACTTTTCTATTTGTTTTAGTTTATTTTCATTTAGTTCTGATTTTATCAAAATATTTACACTTCTCTCTATATCGTTTTAAGAATTTGTAATTAATAAAACCAAGAAGAAATGTAACCCACTCCCATGACTATGATAAGATAGGTTTTGATTGAATTAAAGATTAAGTAACATTCTACCTTGGATAGGAGCTCTCTTTTTAAGGAGTAAAATTAGTTAATTCAAATATTTTTATAAGGAGAGTTATATATACGAAGAATTATTATTAAGATAAGACTCTAAATTTAATTAAAAAAATTATTAAAATATTATATATTTATTAATTAAAAATAATTTAAATTTTATATTATTTTTATATTTATATTTTGTTATATTTTATTATTAAAATTTTATTTTTTATTAACCTATTATCAATATTTATAGATTTTATAACATAATATAATCTTTTAAGACATGGTTTGTATTTTGATTTAATTTTATTATATTTTATCTTGTTTTGGTATGCGATTTGGTGTAATATTATTATTATATCAATATTTTGTTGTATTATTTTTTTATTATTCTACTGTATAATTAAATATGACAGATAAAAATAAGATATGTAGCTTTTTCATTAAGTAGACAAAATTATTCTTATTCAAATTATATAATGAAATTTTTTTAAAGGTAAAAGAATGTAAAGTTATATTAATAGAATTTTTATTTAGTTTTCAAATAGATAAAAGATAGAAATATAAGATATAAATAATTCAAAAATCATTAATTGAACTGATAATTTTATTTTGTTATCTATATGGATATAGATGTGTCTTATAAAATATGATTTGCTTAAAAATGATTAAAATCATTTAAAAAAAAATTTATATACATTTTAATTTTACAAAATAATACTAATTTAAATTGATATTTGAACTATTAAGTAGACATTTAAGATTTTTATTTTATTATATTTAATTTATAACGTCAATTAGTTTTTAATGAACCTACTAAATTACAAGCATTCAAAGTGTATATTAATTTCTAAAAATAACAATATTTAATTTAGTTTTTTTTAGTCTTATGAGATGATTTGGAAAGAATTTGTAGAATGATCTTATATTGTCATTTTCTTCCTAATGTTGATTCCTAATGTTGATGTTCTAATAAATTGTAAGTCCAATCTTATTTTTAATAAAGAAATTCTCTTTACTTTAATTTTTGTTACTATTAATAAATTTTAAGGAAAAATTAATCAGATGAATATAATTATTGCAAAGAAAATAGTCATTAAAAAATATAATATCCAAAATTAATGATATCCTTCTAATAAGTTAAATTGAAAATATTCTTAAAAATCCGTTTTCACATTTTTTTTGTTAATTCTCGCATGAATTCCAAAATATCTCCTATCATTATTGATTTTTTTCATTTTAATTACAATAAAATGAATTCGGAAATTTATTATAAATTATATTATAATTTATTTCTCCGTAAAACCAATTTAAGAGAGAAAAAATAATCAACTTCATTTTAAACTAAAATTATTTCATATAAAAATTATATAAAATATTTTTTATAAATTAATTTATACACAAACAAATTACTTTTAGCTTATGAAGAAGTTTATCTTATTTTTACCTTTTAAAAATTTATGGGAAAAAATTTCCGAACATATTTGATTTATTTTTGTATTTTGATGAGAGTAAGTGTTTATTCTATAGATTAGGAATGTGGTTACTATAGTAGTATTAATTTTTTTCTTATAAAAAATTATGATATGTTAAGTTTTCCTTGAATCCCTTTGATTGGTGTGAGAATACATATACACATGAAGGAGTACGAGAGTGAAAGATTGGTGAAGTGGTGATAGAGAGAGAGAGAAAGAGAGTTTGTAAAAGCATTGGAATTTCACATAAAGATGGGGCCCATAAGTTCACCTTGTGAAGGAATATATTCATATGGGGAATATATTCATTTGTAGCCCATAAGGATGCTTGAAACTCAAGCAAACAGGCCCTTACAACCAACCCTAAACCCAACCCACTTTTCCCACACACTTCTTCTACCTTTTCAATGGCTCCTTCCTTTGCTTCGTTAAATCACAAAAGCATATTTATAACCACTATCCACTTAAAACAAATCCTTTAATTAATTATATCTTCCAAAAACAAAAAGAACAAAACCATGCCTGAGTTTCTTGTTCGAGTTCTCTTCACACACTTCAAAAATAACCACATCTTTCAGTTTTTCTCTAATTTCACATCTAACCCAACTCGTATAACCAATGCTCTCCACTATTTCATTTCTTTATATTAAAATGGAACATTCCTATATAATCAATGCCTAACTAAATTTCTTTCCATCTCTCTCTTTTCAGTACTTCAAAAATTTTCTTTCTTATACATGCTGTTTGAATCTGAACTCTAAATCATGTATAAATTTAGAGTTTAAACTTAAGTTGGAATCTCATAGAAAACAAGACTATAAACTTATAATCTTAAATTTTTAGATTAAAGTTAATATTAATGAATATCTCCTAGTTATTTATTCTAGACTTAAAAGTTGTTAACATTTTCAACTAGACCACCACATAATGGTTGGTTTAACAGTTCCACAAGTTGATGATGCAATTCTTTCTAAAGCATACAAAAAATAAATTAAATTTTTATTTTTTGTGGTGTGTATGAATACCTGGAAAAGAAAACAAAATCATTTTTGGTTATTTCCATATTTAAAAGGGCCTATGTATCTAATTCTCAACTACTAATATGATTCGTGTAATCAAAAGCCACATGTCTATTTACCTATTATACTAAGAATAGTGTAACTACATAATAAATATTTGAAAGTTAATTTAAGTAATTACACAAAATCCCTTATATTCTTAAATATTATACCGTTATACGTATGTTGCCTTCTATTTTTATATAAATTATAATTAAATTCCTATACAATAGTAAAAAATTGAAGTTATAATATTTCAATGATAAATTTTTTAATATAATATGAAAAAAAAGTATTGATAAAACGATATAATAAAGATAATTTCAAAATTATCATAATAAAAAATTATTAAAACATCATGTAAATTATAAAAAATAAATCAAATATGATTATTTTAATTTTTTTTATTTCATCTGATTGAGTCTTTATTATATTTTTTATTAATTAAAAAAAAATTAAAATAATTATTTTTAATATGAAAAATTATTTTATTTTATCATTTATTTTTTTTCTGTTGTTTTAATGTTATTTTAGAACTTACCATTTAAGAATTCATAATTTCAAATTTTTACTATAGTAGATGAATTTATAAAATAAAAGAGAGTTTTCTTTATGATATTCCGACAACTAATAAGGATTGTTTATAATGAGAAATAGATTTTTTTTTTTTCTAAAAAAATTGGATATAAAGCAAGTAAATTCATAAAATAAGAGGAATTTTGTGCGAGTATTAGAAATTGAAGAAATTTTTTATGAGAAAAGATTATAATATAAAAATGAGATATAAATATTATTTTTTAAATCGATTTTGAAATAAGTTAAATTCGTAATATTTTTTATAATTTTGATTAAAAATATAAAATAAAATAAAAAATAATAAACTTAAAAATGAAGTAGTGACACAATATTAACTGAATTGATAATTTATTTATCAAGGTAGAAGAGTAAGATGGAAGTGGAAAATGTGATATTTTAGAAATTGAAATTCTTAGTTTAATGGAATTAGTAAATTGTTAGTTAACTAAAATGGTATTTGGTGAGATGATAGTATAGAGAGGAATGGAGAGTTAGGAAATTAGAAATGAATTAAATTTGGAGAGGAATAATATAAAGTATGAGGGAGAGGAATAGAAGGCATTGGAGAGTCTTAATCATTTAGATTTCAGTTGTCTCATATCAGATTTACTATCCACTTGTGAATCATTCATTGCTATTTCTATTTCTTGTTAAGTGAGAGGCCTAGTCAAAGTTTATGAGTGGTGGGACCAACTAAGCAAAATATCACAATTTTCAATAAAATCCGAATTCACAAATTATAAAATATTAATTCAAACATATGTTATGTATCATGCATGCACAATCTATTTAATTTACATATTTTCGCCACGAATCTTCCTTTCATCGTCAAAGAAGAAAGCATTTATTCTCCTTTCATTTGGATGAATAGAATGTATTACTATTTTCCATTACAAATAAAGCATAAAAAAACTCAACAAAGTGTAAGTTATATGCATCATTTACACATTTAGAATTCATATTATATATGTGTATAATAGACTATGATAAAAATAATTATCTTATTTATTTATTTTCATCCACTGTATGTTATTATAATTTTTTTAAGAGAATAATTTGTATACATAGATGAATATCAAAATATATAATTTATTTTAAAAGATAAAATATTATTATTTTAATTTTAAATTTATTATATTTAAAAAAATTGATTTAACTTAATTATAATATATAAATGAAAATAAAATCTTATAAATTTATTTTGAAGTTGAGTTATATATTATAAACATATTTTATATATTAAAATAATATTTTTAAATTTAATAATTATTTAAAATATTATTTATATTAAATTTAAATATTTTTATTATAATTTTATTTTTAAAATATGTGTAGGTAAATTAAAAGAATGATAATGTTCAATAAAATAATATGTTAAAGAAATATTATTGAATTGAGATATTCTTTATTTTTAAGTTTGATATTTTTGTCATAATTTTATCTTTGAAAAAGTGTCTAAATAATTTAAGAGAGGAGATGTATATAAATTACTTTTGAGCTCAACCCATTTTTAATGTAAATTTTTTAGATGTATTGAAACAATATTTTTTTTATTTGAAAGTTAAGAGATAGGGAGTAATCTGAATTTGTTTTCCTATAGACAATATAAATATTCCAATCTTAAATTTCATTAAAATAGTAACTTGTGGTCTATTAGCAAATGAAGTATTGTTTGCTTTCAAAATTGATACTTCCATGTTCTTAAAATATGTCTCGATGAATAAAGAGAAAAAAAAAATATAAATACTACTATTAACCTTAATTCTTATATAAATATATTAAAAAAATTCTCTTATTAATAATTAAGAGATAAAAAAATGTAAAATTATTATTTTTTATAAACAAACGAGATCAATATTCTTATTCTAAATCTAAAATAATATATTTTTAATTAACATCTAAAATTTTAAAGTTCAATATTTTTATCACAATTTTATTTTTTTTAATAAATTAAAGGAGAAATTTATATAAATTACCTTTAACTTCACTTAAGCTTTTTTACTAAAATAATTGCATTAAATTTTAATCACTTATAAAAACTCTTTCTCTTTATATCATGTCAATATATATATATATATTAATTGTATTGAATGACAACATTTTAAGATTAGACATTGAGACATATATTTTTATCTTAATATCATATATAAATGTTTAACTTTTAAATTTGTTTATTTCTTTCAAATATACTTTTTAATTTTAATTTCAAACTTGAGTTGATTTAACAATTCACTAATAAAAATCTTCCACGACTATTTTAAAATACTCTCCTTTTCTATTTATTTATAAATGAATTTCTTAGTCACATAAATTTTTTTAATCTATTATTTTCATCCTTTATTCTAAATCGAATGTTAATATTTTTTCAAATAATTAAAAATAACTCCATGTTACAATATAAAATATTTATTTATTATATATAAAATAGGATTTATAAGTTCCAAAAACATTTACTTATTATTATAAATATTAATTATAATAGACTTCATATGGTAAACATGTTTCATTCATAATGTTAGTTATATTAAATTTAATATTTATCTTATGTGCATTGCACACATTAAATTACTATTGTGGAGGAGAGAGTCCAAATTTATAAGGGTATGAGCTCTACGTGCTTTAAAGATTAGAAGCTAAGGTCCCCACTCCTTCGTCAAAAGCTCCACTTAGCAATATCCTTATGCATTGATGTTTACGTCCTCAAATATTACCAACCACAAACCCTAAAGTTGGGTTCCATATTACCTTGTTTTTTTATGCTTTCTCATCTGGTAACTACACATGCAATTTGACTGTTAAATTCTGACTTCATTCATTCTCTTTATTTTGAATATGAACTATGAACGCATATATATCTTCACTGAGATCTAAGATCTGTCTCCAATTTCAAACCCATTTGGTGTCAAAAACATTTCTTCTGTATAAGGCATCAATAAAAGAAAAAAGGAAGAACAAACAAGTTCATGTTTATAAAGAACTCAAAAGGAAAATGGTTACCTTCACAATAATTGATTTATGTCACCGCGTACACTTGACTATTGAGACGTAAGTTCTTGGATAACTCTGTTAATATAGCCTTAAAAATTATCTTTCTTCTTGATCTTTTTATTCTACATTTTATCTATTTAAATTATTGATATCATAATTTTTTAAAATATTTATATCTTAAAATAATTAAAGAATCATCTCCTGCCGAGTTATGAAGTAATTATCAAATTGAAGTTTTGAAAATTTATCGCTTTATTTTGTGGAAGTGCAGAAGCTAAAAGCTATATTCTACATCCAAAAGGCCATGCACGCTTGTGGAAAAGAACATGGATACAAATGTATACTCATGATCACTTCCAGGTCTTCTTTTAGAATCTGTGTTTTTTTTTTCTCTGTACATTTTTGTTTTTTATAGGAAATTTTGTGTCAATTCGGATAAGGATGGCACAGTTAATGAAACTATAAAACCGCTCAGAGAGAAATACAATTTCAATGTACTGCCATTTTTATAGTCAAATTTTACGTGTTAGAAATATTCACGTAACTGCCATTTTTTATCTGGTTCAACACAACTACTAGTGATTGTGGTTCTCAGGTTTTATACATATATTAAGTTTACTGTTAATAAGAAAAGGAAAGCTACACGAAAGAAAAAAGAAAGTGAAAGGTGCCATAGCTTGCTACTAACAATTTAAACAACATCATTCCATATATACATATATGTAGATAAGGCTTTTAATACTTTTATAATATATGAGTAATTGATTTTGAAAAAATAAATGATATAATATTTTATTCTAATAAAAAAATATTTTATTATAAATAAAAAAAATCATAATAATTGAAGAGAAGTCTTTAATTTTTACTATAATATTTTAAATTTTGATGGAGTTTTGGTTATTTTTCTTTTTATAGTTTAATTTTCTATTTTTTTTTTAATAATATTTATTTTATCTTGCATGTTAAGGATATTTAAATGAAATAAATGATTGATCATGATATATTAGTTAGAAGAGAGAATTTATATTATTTAAATTTAGTATATATTTTTTTTATAAATTACAAGTTTTAATTGTGAAGAATTCTAATAAGGAAAAGGAATAACATGAATTTAATTATGACAGATTATGTCTTATTTAGATATTTTAAATTTTAGTTTATTTAAAAATATGATGTTTATCAATTTGTAAATAGTTATAAAATTTCATTATCATTAATTTTAAATAAAAATATTTAATCTTTTATCGTCATATATGTTAATATGTGTTATTGGTTTGTTATTTTCATTAATAATTACAGCGAAATAAATGAATTATGTTTAAGAAAACTCACAAGTGAAGTAAGTTTATTATTTAAAAAAACTCAATATAATAATTAATTAAAATTCTAAGTTATGAAAGTGTGTTAAAGTTAATCAAATTAATCAAACTATTTTTCTAAATACATCTCAATAAAATAATTTTATTCAGAGAAAAATTTGACATCTTCTTGATTTGAAAAAATTTCTTAAATTGTCATTAATTTAACAATCATTCCCAATAATTTTCAATTTCTCGTTCATGTCTTTGGATGTGTTTCATTTGTTTATCATCAAATGTATCAATATAACAAGTTGACTCATAGACCATTCAATATATATTTTTTAGATATATTTTATACAAAAAGGTTATAGATCCTATCATCCTCCAACTCATCGTATGTGTATAACAATAGATGTAATTTTTCATGAGAACAATGTATTTTGCCTCTAAGTCTAAACTTTGGGAAGAAAGTTAATAAGAAATCAGACTATAGAGTATGAGATTATAAATTGTAGTAATATGGATCTAGATGATACAATCTCATACAATAACTATTTAGGAGACGAATAAGGAGTTAATCTTAGGATTATAAGTTCATCTATTGAAAAATCTAATGAACCTCTTAATAAAAATAATATTGAAATGTCACATGAATCTATTAATAAAAATAACATTGAAGTATCACATGATTCTCTTGATAGACATGTTACTAATAATTATTGACTAAAAAATAACTATCAAAATATCTTACTAAAGATATTTCTAAATTCACATATGAACATGCATTCTTTTTTAAAATTAAATATCCTTATAGAGTCACTATGTACTTAATAATAGATTGTTAGAAACAAACAATATATTTATAAATAAATTATCTATATTTTTTCTTAACAATTTATAAAAATCTTAGTTGACTTGAGATACAAGCTAATAGTAGGGTGTCGATGAATTTACACAATTAAATATAAAATAGATGATACAATGAAATAATTTAAAGCCAAACTTGTGGCAAAATAATATACAAAATTATATGGGAATGATTAAATAGATACATTCACTCTTGTAGATAAAATTAATATTATTTAAGTAATTTTGTCTTTGAGAACAAACTTAGATTGATCATTCAAACAATTTAATGTAAAAAATATATTTCTATATAAGGAATTAAATGAAACTCCCTCCAAGTTGCATTTTACTTAAAAATCACAATCAAACGGTATAAAAATTGAAGAAGTATTTGTGTGGGTTCAAATAATAAGCCTGAGCATGACATGAAAGATTTGAAAAATTTAGGAGAACATTTGGATATCATTTAAACAATTCAAATTTATACTTTATTTTTTTAAGAAACAACAAGGTCAGCTAATTGTACTTAAAAGGAAAGATTTTTTTATTTAAAAGAAAATATGGGTTAGACTTATTATAAGAGATAAATATGTTAGTTTATCAATCAATTAATATATCAAAAGAAGGATGTTTGAAGTTGTTTATTATATTAGATAAAATCCTAATTGATAAACTAAGATTTCAACAGACTTGTATAAAAATTTATGTGCATAATATACAAAAGATTTGATCTTATGTATTGTCAGTTAATTTATGTATAATTTTAGATAATAATATATGAATACATTTATACACATTTTAAGGTATTCAATGTTAACATTTGAAAAAAATATTTAAAAAAAAAAAAAACTCATTTATCAAAGTATAAATATATATATTAATATTAATGTTGATTAGATTGAGTGTTTGGAAAAGAGATGATTAATCTCTACTTTATATTTAGTAGAGGTAATATATGAAGAAACATAAAAATAAAATATTATTTCTTGCTTAAATATAGAAGTTGAATTTAGAAGTTTAATACTTCAAATTTGTGAAAGTTTATAACTAAGTCTCTTACAAGATTTTAGACATCTATCCACATAACCTATTAAACTTTATTACAACAATAAAGCTACCTATTGCCTATAATAAACTACAATATGATTAAATATGTTAGAATAGATAGATTTTTTATCAAAAAAAAATTGTAAAACTATTCATAATTTACTCGTAAGATCAATTAACAACTTCATCTTTTCTTTTTATCTTCTTCCGTCATATACTTTCTTTCTTATTTTCTTCTTATTTCTATGTTTGATGCACAGAAAATTGTACAGATTAGTTTATTGTATAATAAATAGAAATTTTCTTGAGTTAGGTAAGAATAATTTAAACTATGCTAGGCTCATTAACATGAATTTTAAAATTTGAATCAGGGGTCTATAAAAGCGAAAAGTTAAAATAGTTTTTACTGTTTGCATTTTCATTCTTTTTCTTTCTTTGCTTTTATAACAAATTCTATTAGCTAGCGTAGAAGAGTACCTGTCAGACAAAATAGTTTACGAATCCTTTCCAAACATTAATGAGAGAATGAGTAATCGTGGCAATTGATCCACGATCGGATCTTAAGCTTTTGGAAATAATTTAAAAATTCACAAGGGAAAGAAACAAAAGTCTTCCATGGAAGTGGGTAATGAAGTATATAGATTATATTGAAAATTTAAATAAAATAGACTTATCTGCATAAACTAAAATTAACTTATTTATGAACTAATTTTATTTTTTCCCTAAAATTTTTTATATTTGGGAATATATATATATATATATATATATATATATAATATAGTTATTTCATTTATCTAGTAAAAGATGGGCAAGCATTGTATCACAAATTACTAAAAATAAAAGACTAATGATGAACATGTATGAATAAAGATATATGATAGGTGATTACATTGGTTAAACAAAGACCTAATAGGGGAGTATATATTTTTAATCACGTTAACACTCTTAACAGAATCAATATTTGGTAACATTAACTCTGTTCATTAATACGATTCCACGACATTTCATGATGTGTATGAACTATACAAGTTATTTAATTTTGTAGATTTTTTTTAAGTCCATGCAAGATTAATTAGAAAACATAAAATTTATTAATTTTTTAGATAAGGAGTGGTTAAACAGGTAAGCGATCCTGGTGGATCTTATTCCAATGTGCTTACTGCGAAGATCAAACCTAAAATACAAAAATTCTGTGAAATATATGATTGAGAACTTTTCCTTGGTAATGACATAAAGCCAATGCTTTCTATTATTACCAATGTAGCTGATAGGCCATAGATGGGTTCGTACTAATAATTATGCTAAAAAGGGTGTCGTACCACGAAATGCCCCATGCATACATAAACAGCCAAAGATGAGATTATGTGCATAATGCATGGAGGAAGCAAAGATTGTTGAATTCATATAGTATATAAGAGATAGATAGTGGACCAAAATTTTGAGTTCATAATATTGTCCATCATTATCATTGCATGATCAGGGTTCTCCCTCATCATGCCTCTCCCAAAAGCTATCTATGCATACAAAATTTAATAAAGGGTATCTCTCTTTGGAATGTAATAAACTATACGTGCTCTATATAGTAATCAAGGTTGGAATGTTATAAAGAGAGAGAGAGGGAGTGAGGTGTCTTTTGACAAAGGAAGGTCTGCATGTTGGAATAATAGGGTAGCTTTATTTTATTTTATAAAGAAATTTCATATATTGAATACATTCTTTTAAGTAATGCTAGCTCCTTCCATTGTGCTTTATACCTGAGGAGGTAACCAAAGCCGTTCACACTCCTCTCTCTTCTTCAAAACGCACCCTATTCTCCCCTATTTTGCATCGCATTTGTTCTTGAATCTCTTTCGTATTCCTCCTCAGAGCCTCTCATCAGAGAGAGAGAGAGAGAAAGTGAGAGATGGAGAGAATGTTCCCTCCCAAGAAGCCCTCAACTATGAATTCCCATGACAGACCCATGTGTGTTCAAGGAGACTCGGGTCTTGTCCTCACCACTGACCCAAAACCTCGCCTCCGTTGGACTGTTGAACTCCATGAACGCTTTGTTGATGCTGTTACTCAGCTTGGAGGCCCTGATAGTACTCTTCTCTCCCTTTCTCATAACACTTTCCCTCTCACACTTCCTTCTTTTCCTCTTTTTTTTCTTTCTAAATACTGATTAACTTATATATTATACCCTTTTTTATTCATCTCACATGAAAGATACATATTGTTTCCTATAATATGCTATATGCATATCTATGTTGGATTGATCATAATATGATCTTAATGATAATTTGAGTAATGATCTTTTTCTGTCTTTTGAATTTGCAGAGGCCACTCCTAAAACCATCATGAGGGTTATGGGTGTGAAGGGTCTCACCCTTTACCACCTCAAGAGCCACCTTCAGGTTTGATCAAATACAAAACCATATTTCATGCTTTTAATTTTGCTTTATGTTTTGGGAAGGCTTTTAAGACACCTGCCAATGTCTCGTGTTGGCTCGATGTTTCTCTTTCTTTTCGTTTTTTTTTTTCTTTATCTTTATTTTTTTTCATTTGTTGTCTGCATTTAGAAATTTAGGCTTGGCAAGCAGCCCCACAAGGAATTCAATGATCACTCGATTAAGGATGGTATGAGAGGTGACTCTTCTTTCTAGGGTTCCTCAATGTTTTTTTGGTCTGAACTTTTCTGATCTTTACACTTCATGATAGTTCTTTTTATATTGACTAAATCTTTTTGCACTGACATGCAGCTTCAGCTTTAGAACTGCAACGAAATACTGCTTCCTCTTCTGCCATGATTGGCCGCAACATGAATGAGTATGCCTCATTACTTTCATCTAAATCTGTTGAGTCAACTTGCATGCAAACGATTTTGAACAGAATAATTTTCCACCTTCGCCTGAGTTTTTCTTTTGATTCTTTGCTGGGCCGTGGGGGGATTCGGGTTTTCTTGTGGAATGTATGTGTGAACACTGTATGAAACAGTAACTCACACATGGTTGATGCGATTAGGATGCAAATAGAGGTGCAGAGAAGATTGCATGAACAACTTGAGGTAATTATAACTCTACTTTCCTTGCAGAATGCTTAAATAAGTGCATGTTTGGTTCAACTTATTTTGAGAAATAATGGTTTATTTTTACTAAGAAATATTTTTGAAAATAAATCATTATTCTCCCTAAAATGCACTATTTGTGTCTCCAAGTCTCTATCTGCAATGGACATATATGTCTGTACATGGATTTAGGTGTATCTATCTGGCAGGTTCAAAAACACCTTCAACTTAGGATTGAGGCTCAAGGGAAATACATGCAGAGCATATTGGAGAAGGCTTATCAAACACTTGCTGGTGAAAACATGGCATCTGCTGCCACTAACTTAAAGGGTTCTATTGTACCTCATCAAAGCATCCCTGACATGGGAGTGTTGAAGGAGTTTGGTTCCCCTCTTGGTTTTTCTTCTTTTCAAGATCTTGAGAATATTTATGGTGGTGACCAAATTGACCTTCAGCAGAACATGGAGAAGCCACCTCTTGATCATGGGTTTATGCCAATCAATGAGAGTTTGTGTCTGGGGAAGAAGAGGTCCAACCCTTATAGTGGGAGTGGGAAGAGCCCTTTGATTTGGAGTGATGATCTCAGGCTTCAAGATCTGGGAGGGCAAGCATCATCTTGCCTTGGCCCTCAAGATGACCCTTTCAAAGGTGACCAGATACAAATTACACCACCAGGATCATTGGATAGAGGTAGCACTGACATTGATCCCATGTCAGAGATCTATGACTCAAAGCCTGTGCTGCAGGGTGAGGCTGTAGTGGGGGAAAAGAAGTTTGATGCATCTATGAAGCTTGAAAGGCCATCACCAAGAAGAGCACCTCTTCAGGCTGAAAGGATGAGTCCTATGATCAGTACTGGTACCATGGCACAAGGTAGAGGCTCACCATTTGGGTGAGTAAGAATCATAGTTTAAATTAGATCATTTGGTTATGTTATTGTAATTGATGACTTGATGTTAAACTCTCTTAATAGTACCATATCTAGGGTTTTTGAATTTGGTCTTGGAAATTAGCAGTTCTTACGAGGGTTATTTCCTCCCTCAGGCACTGTTATGTGGTATAATGCCTTTGCATGGCAAATTAAACCAAAGTCTTATTCTGACAAATATAATTAAAGCACGTATGAATGTGCTTGAATGTGAGCATTCTCACTTGTAGCTTTTACATTTTGCAATCTTACATTGCTTGTGACTGGTTTAATGTTGAATTTTCTTAACAAATTTATTAATTCATCTTCTTCTGCTGATGATCACTTGTTAGATCTGCATGTGTTGTTCGGATCGATGAGAAAAAAATGGAAGCAAGCAATAAACTTTTCTTCTTTTTATCACATTGATGGTTTCTCTTTGTATCTTATTCCTTCTTGGACCCACTTTTAATATTTTGAGTCTGACATCATATATGAAACATTCTATGCGTCACTATTAAGCAAATTTATTTCCTAGAATACTTTTTCTTTGTTTTGAGAGGTGACACGTGGTACTTTAATATTCACATAGAAAAGTTCCATCAAAGTTGCATCCAGTTCCTGTAATAATCAACTGTTGCAAGCAAATCATATAATGGAAGCGAATTACTGGTACATTGATACTATGAGATTAATAAGAAAGAGGGATAATTATTAAAAAAGATTAAATAAAAAAAAAGTAGATAAGGGAATACGAGAAACATTATTTAAATAATAAAATTAATAATTTTCTTATCAGATAAAGATAACTAATTTTATAGAAGAAGAGTAAAGGGGAAATTCAACCATTATATACTTAGATATAATTTTTTATAGGGAACAGAAGGATTTATACTGAGATATCATTAAATTATGATATTTATTGGCATTGTCTTTCTATATCTTAAGATTATTTGGACTTATTTGAGGTTTTTAGGCAACTTTGATGTATATATATAAATATAAACCATCACTTAACCTTTAACGGTTACTAAATAATTTTAAGTTAGTTGATACAAGTTAGTTAGTTACCTAATGATTGAAGCAAATCTCTCGGGAAAAATGAAAAACAAGCGAAACAGGTTTTATTTTAATTTATTTTTAATGAAATAAAGACAAATCTTGGTCTCCAGGCATATATAACACGGAATTTAGAAAGATAGAGCAGTGAAGGAGAAAGGTAAAAGAGAGAATAATCAACTTTAAAATGCTAAGTCATTTTCAAGTGTATGGAGGTACACTGCCAGATGATCCTTTCTCTTGAAGTTCCTAAGGGGATGAGTTGAAGCCGACAGAGAGTATCTGTCTTTCACTATCTTTCCTCTTCTTTACTGCTCTATATTCCCAAAGAATAAGATGATCAAGACAACAAGGCTACATCTTATCTTACAAGATTTCACTTGGACACTTCTAACTTTTTTTTTTCTGTCTAAGAATTTTGACCTTTATTACCAGTTACATAAGGAAATTAATAGTAAATACAACCCTATAGTAGAAATGTCCCTCTAAACAACAGAGGTTTTAAATTAAGGTTATAGAAGCCATGACTAAAAAGATTTCTAAATCTTAATAGTATAAAAAAGTATATTGAGGGCATGTATGATGCTGATGCAGTTGCAATGTAGCCGTAGAAAGCTTCAAAACCTTAAAAAACCAGTAGAGTTGATGATGATTGCAATTTGAAACTGTGCAACTAGTCTCTGGTATGTGTTTTTCATATTAATTTTACTCAGTAATTCTTATGTAACCAAAAGAGGAAAGAAATAAAAAAAGAGGGACAATCCTTTTGCTGCTGTTGATGCTTTAGACAATGTGTAGTAATCTTTTGGTACATTTTATTCATAGATATATGAAGAGGCTATATGTAGCGATACCTTCCAGAGTGTTAATCCTTGCTTTAAAAGAAGTATAATCCATATATACACAAGCACACACACATGCACAAACCTTCTTCCTGTCTCCATTTCTCTCAGTGTCTCTCTTTATCTGATATTTACAATGTGACTATGTGAGAATAGATCCATGACCATGAAGCTTCCCTTTCCCAAGGATTAAAAAAAGGGTGGCGCCACAACCTTTATTGGTTGCAGAGAAATTTTATGCACCTGCAAGTTGGCAAGAAAGCTCCCTTACTCCACTAGTGTAGTACTCAGAGTGAGAGAGAGAGAGAGAGAGAGAGAGAGAGAGAGAGAGAGAGAGAGAGAGAGAGAGAGAGAGAGAGAGAGAGAGAGAGAGAGAGAGAGAGAGAGAGAGAGAGAGAGAGAGAGAGAGAGAGAGAGAGAGAGAGAGAGAGAGAGAGAGAGAGAGAGAGAGAGAGAGAGAGAGAGAGAGAGAGAGAGAGAGAGAGAGAGAGAGAGAGAGAGAGAGAGAGAGAGAGAGAGAGAGAGAGAGAGAGAGAGAGAGAGAGAGAGAGAGAGAGAGAGAGAGAGAGAGAGAGAGAGAGAGAGAGAGAGAGAGAGAGAGAGAGAGAGAGAGAGAGAGAGAGAGAGAGAGAGAGAGAGAGAGAGAGAGAGAGAGAGAGATAAGGAAAGAGGAAAAGCTAATAAAGCCTAAAGGGTAGGAAGAATACACCGCACTTCCATGCGTGCACATATCGAGGAAGCTTCTATCTTTATGTGCACAAAGTTAAGAGTCTTAACATTTAAAGCTGAAGGATGATGCATCAGCAAATGTACCCCACCTTCATTTTTTTTAAACATTGCTTTCTACATTTTAAATTTTTTGTCACTACAAGTGTTTTAAATTGTTTCAAAAACAGTTTATTACTTTAAAATCAATGAAATAAATCACTTTTGAATGATATTTTTACAAACTAATAAATGTATAATTATACTCATTTGTGTAGTATTTTAATGAAAAATGACCAACAATTGATGTTATTGTCTATCATTAGGGTTTTAAACATGTGGTATTTACAAGGGATATTACTATTAATTCAAAGGATGGATTTTGATTTAGGAAACAAGTCGCATATAACTGACAAACAGTGTTTTCTTTCTAATTAACGTAAGGTAGTTGAGGAGTCAAGCATGCACGTTCTTCAATGCAAATGTAAATGATTAGAAGTTCAATTGAAGTACTTTGTGTTCTGTTTACTATCCCATTCACAGCTTTGGGTGTCGTAAAAAATTCCCTATAGCTCTCTCTACCAAAGTAAAGCACAGAAGCTTCTTTTGTCCCCACACCTCTTCCCTTCCCCCTCACAAACACTCAATAGTTTCCAAGAAAACCAGTCACAGGATAAGCAGGCAAGAAACATTCACTCTTTTTTGCTCTTTATTTTTTAGTGGAAAAGAGACCAAACAAAGAAACAGGCACACAATATCTTGCCCTAGCTAGATCTATGAAACATTAGTTTTTCAAGTGCTTTGTCTCACCGCAAACATTGCCTAGTTGTTGGCCAATTACAGGCTTCAGGTTATTGAATTGAAAATTATATGCTGGGGGGTTTAGGTAAATATTATAGTACATGATATTATATGCTTTAATGAAAAGCAAAAGGAACAAGACAAGGAAACAACTTTTGATTAAGTGCATTCATTATCTTAATCATTTGCCTTAAGATTTTCTTTTCTTCAGCTTATATTTCCTCCCCTTTCGGTCAAGTTGGCTTTTAAGTTGTTTCAATTTTCAAGTACTGTCCAACGTGACTTGATTTTTAGGGACCAGAAACCTCAATCCATGCATGCTAAGTAGATTTGTCATATTAAGAAAGGAATTTGGAGAAACCTTGCTCCGAGATTTTTGTTTCGTGTTCATTGTGATGTTGAATAGATTAATTAATTAATTCCAATGCTGATTACCATTGCCTTTATATGCCTTTGCTTTGTTCTCAAGCAATGTAGGGCTTTTTTCCCTAGGAGTTAAAACCAGGAAGAAGCGTCAATTCCCGCATACTTGGAAAGTTTAACTATAACCTCGTCAAATTTACACAAATGGACAACGTTAAGGCACTGAACATGTTTTCAATCAGCAAGAGATCCATTAAAAAATTTACCATGTGCTACTTTATGTCAAGATAGCTAGTGTTATCTCTAACATGTCATCTCATCTATGATCTCCTAAGTTTTGAATGAGAAACTAATGTGTAGTAAATTTTGATTTCAACTTTAATTGTTTTGTTTTTATCCAAATCTGATTGATAATATATAATTGTACTTATGAGAAGGCACATTTGAGTGTAACTCCTTACATATGATGAAGTTTAACTTTTTTTTTCCGGCATTCTATTTAGCACTTCTATCTCCTAAAATTATAGAGCTAATATGTTAAATGTGTCTTAGGTAACCTTATTTTGAAAAAAAATAATTGTTTTCTTAGTATCAAGAAATTTTTTTACAAAATAAGTGGTTATTGTAAAAAAATAATTCAGAACTAAACGCCTAACATAGGATATTCTGCAAACATATTTTTAATATGGTTAATTAGTTAAAAAAACAATTAATTAAAATAGTGACTAATTTTAATCAATAATTCATTAAGTATATTGTATGAAGGACTTGTTGAGGCAAACTTCTTTATAAGAACTTTTAGAAGAAAAAAATAAAATTAATTTTTTCCTAACTTAAAATTAGTTTATATACAAATTGTAACGAATAAAATATATACCTATTTTACCTATATAATAAATATAAAAATTTATCAATATATTATTAATAATTTCTAAATTATCATAAAATATGGAACATCCAAATACATAAAATATTTATTTTATTTAAATAAGGTTTATCACTTTAAAATAAAAAATCTTTACAAAAATTCATAATAAATTGAAAGTTGTAAAATGATTTATCAGCACAAAATTTGATCTCCTTCAAACAAAATTTGAAGCTACTATTTAGTTTTTACCTGCATTATTATCTGCTCTCGTATTAAGACACGATCATCGTAGTATCAATAAAACCACAAACACAAATAAAAAGGGTAAGTTAATGTAAAAAAAACCAATTAAAATATATATAACTCATAAATTTATCCTCATAATCATATATCTAAACACATTCAGGTATTCAAACAAATATAGTCATACTCAATCACAAACATCCATCTCACTCACTCATTCACATACACCTAATATTCTAGACAAACACTTCCGGAAAATTATATGGAATCCTTAATCTCAGAGGCTAACACCTGACATACAATTATTGGGCCATAAACACAACCCCTTTAGAGTCTTTTTCACCTCAGGATTGTAATCCCTTCAGAGTCTTTTTCACCTCAAGATCGATAATCCCTTTAGAGTCTTTTTCACCTCAAAATTACACGTCTATCTTCATTCTAGCAACTGCACGTCAGGGTGATTCCCACACACACCTATCAAAGAATTGATGACTCCTCCCACCAAATTATAAGTGTCGTGAAAACCTCCATTGACCTCCACCACATGGTACCCCTTTCTATGTGACTAGAATACTATTGAAGTATGGATACCTCCTTTAGAGACATCTAGAATTTCATATGCACAGTAAAGCTAAACCAAATAGTACCTCATGGTAACTATCTAACTCACTTACAACAATATATAATCCAATTCACAATTCATCACAATCTCATAGACACACTTCCATCTCAAGCACATAGTCATCTCAAACACACAACCATCTCAGGCACACAGTTATCTCATCTCATTAGCACCATTGTCATCATAAATTCATTGACACCATTGTCATCACATATCCTTATGATCTCAGTCATAATTCACAAAATAGAATTCACATCATTATCACAAATCTCATTTCACAATCCAATTCCAATCACAATACATCACCAAATCGCACATCACATAACTCAATAGTTTAATTATACAATAAATATCTTATAAAATTTTATCATATTTCACACACACACACACACACACACACACACATATATATATATATATATATATATATACTCTTTTAATACAAATTATAATATGAATAATTATTCAAAAATAATAAACTTTGGCTCAAGCAAAAATACTTTCGAAAATATTTTGCTCATTCTCGCAGCATGACCTTTAATCACTAAAAAATATCATATATTAAGTTTTACAAATTATTTTCATGTGAAATAAAAGCCATTGATTAGTTAACATCTAGGGCTAAAACTTTTATGAAAGAAACTTTTCCAAATTTGTAGCAAAAACATTCTAAAAAGGGTTCGCAATTTCAAAGCGAATAAATTTCCTAACAACTTGACCTTTAATTACGAAAAAATCGTATCTTGAGTTATACATATCATTTTTACGTGAAATAAAACCAAGAGTTAGATTAATATCTAGGCCTACAACTTTCATGAAGATCACTTTTTTAAATTCGAAATAAAAATAAGCCAAAACAGGATTGCAATCTCAAAGCAAAACCCAAATCACAGTTTCACATATAATCAATATAATTCTCATCAATCTCACATAATAACACATCAATACACATAATCATCCAATCAACCATGAATAATTTTGTTTAATTAATTTTCCTTACCTTTAAAGGATCTCAAAACAAAATTATATTAGGATATAATTAATATACTATTCACGCTCTTTCCCTTACTATTCTTGAATTAATTTTCAAAGAGATAAGAATTGAAGGAGAGTTCTTAGAAAGAATCGAGAGAAATTTGAAAGAATTTTAGAGAGATTAGAGAAAAGGAAAATTAGGATTTTCTAGAAATAATGAGAAAATAAGAGGAATAGGCTTAAATATACTATTTATAATTTATCTCATTTATAAATAAGTGAACTTAAGATTTACCTAAAATCGAACCCTCATACAAATTAATTTGTAAAAGCTTTCTTATATAATTTTTCAAATTTTTATTTTTAAGTTATACATAAATTAATTTTAATTTATTAAGAAGTATATTAAATTTTATTTCATATTTTTTGGAAATCCTTATAGCAAAACTTTTCAAATATTGTTGGGTTAATTTACGGGTAAATGTTTAAGTTCACTAAATTATTACATATTTTCTTTGACAAAATGTAATGGTCATTATAACAATTTACTTTTCAAAAAGTTTGTTTTGGATGGCAAGAAATAAAATTAACAAAATATGACTATTGTAAAGTCCCTCTCTATTAATGTTTTTAGAATTATTTAGTTTTATTTTTTTTTTAATGTGCTTCTCATAATAATTTTTTATTTGAAAGTAAATTTATTCAAATAATGGATATACTAGTTACATGACCTTTGATCTCCTAGTTAAGGAAACAATATTAAGTTTGGTAGTGATTGAATGAGGCAAAATTATATCTTCCATAATGTAGGACTATATGATTCGCATAGTTGCCTATAAAAAATGGCATATTTGATCATAAAGATGAGGGAGAGAAATTATATATATATATATATATATAAAAGGAGCGTATTATGTGAGAGTTCATGATGCAATATTAATCATTATATTCAGATATATGATCAAGATTAAAAATCTCATTCAAATTAGTTACATCATGTTTGATATTTTCTCACTTTCGTTGTTTGACTTTTTAGTTTTCACGTTTTCTTTTCCTCTATATTTCTGTGTTTTCTTCTTATACTTACAATATTTGTGGATAGGAATGTGTGACTAATCTACCATCTCCCTCTCCTAGTCACAACAATTAACAATCAAATGAAAGAAATGATTAAGATGAAAGAGACTAAGATTAGTGATATGTATAAAAATTCATTTTATTAAAAGAGAAGAAAATAGAGCACACCTCTTTCCAAGTCAAGATTTTGTTTTTAGTGAGACTATTTAAGGTGTTAAACATTTTTTTTTAATTTTTATGAGATTATTAAATGGTAAATTTTAATAAAATATAATTCTTAGTCTTTAAATTCTTAAATTCTTCTTAAAAAAAAGAATGTTAAAAACTTTTTCAAGGAAGAAATCTTATTTTTTTTTGTGTAAAAATAGTTTTAAAAAATAAATGAAAAAATATTGAAAATATTTGATGATAAAATAATTTTTTTTTTTTTATTTCTTTTCGAAATCGGAGGTCTAAAGGGAATTTAACTTAAATTTTATCTATATAAGGAGTTAAAAGGGACAAAAATAGGTGTATAGATTCAAGAAATGAGAAATGAGAAATTACTGCGAAGAAAATTTGGAATCAACTGGGAAAGTGATTCCACGGTTCATTCTTCTCCATCATCATCATCCATCTTCTCCATCATCATCATCCATCTTTGTGCCAAGGATGTTCATGAAAGTAATTAGCTAATTTTCTTTGTATTGGGATTGAATGTAATATATAATATGTCAAACTCTTATCTATTGCTCTTTTTTTATTTCTGTTTCATCTTTTATTCAATGTTAATGATTGAATTCTACTCTTAATGCTTAGGTGAATTGATCACTCACCCTTTGATTTATGATTTAGTATTTTATTGAAAAATAGATCTTAAATTTGATTTGAATTAGATCATCATATATGTTTAAATGCTAGACATAAATTTAAATATATTTATTGAAATAGTCTTGAATTTAATAAAAGTTATTATGATGATTTGAGACATAAATTGTGATAATAATTATTCATAAAAACTCTATTGTAAGGAATTGTTTAGAGGGAAAATAAGAGACTTCAATAAAATTGATAAATTAATGCATATATGAATAAATTAGAGATGTACAGAAGAGAGTGGTAGATGAAATTCAATTCCAATACATTTATCATCATTATCGTTTAATTTTTTTTTATCATTTTTTATTTTTCTTTATAAAAAAAATTAAATTTTAAAAGTGATTATAAATATTATTAAATATTATACACATCCTTGTGGATACAACACTTGTTTTATATTATAGTAATTTAGTTCACTTACTAAATTCACACTTTAAGAAAAGTTTTATCACGTTTTTTATTCTATTGTCAGATATTTGTGTCTCAATATTTAGTAATTTTATCAATCACTTAATTTTATTTTTATATTTATTTTGTAAACTTGTTGCAATAATTGTTTCATTTCTAGTTTGTTTTATTATATGCGTAGTAAAACATCTACAGATCAATTGTTGTTTAATCCAAAAATTGAAAAAATAGCAAAGAGAAATAACAATAGAATTAGGAAACAAAAGTAGATAGAATAGGTGCAAGAAGAATCTTCTTCAAATTTATCTCCTATTTTTTAAACAAAAAACTAAGATGGCGAATCAAGGAGGAATCAATAATCACCAGCAATAAAACAATCGAAGTAGGAGAGTTGCGGGTGATATTCCACATCAACAAGGGTTGAGGCATTTCTTTAGGCTAGGTGATTAGCAAAGAATTCAGTCACTTTTCTTACCTCAAATAATTGATTTCTCCTTTAATGTAGTATAGGAACAACCAAAGAATCAAATCCTAGGAGCAATGAAAATGCAGACTCTTAATCCAACTATGAATGCAGTGAAATGATGGGGAAAATGAATGTTATCCAATGATTTTATACACTGAAATTGGAGATATGATTAAACCTTTAGTCGTGTTGGTTTTTTTCAAACAATTTTCAATTCCCCTTAATGTAGTAATAGGGAGACCTTGAGTGTCAAATCCAAGGAGCAAGTTGGGAGGCTTAATTGATTCTTTTATGAATGAGATGAAATGTTGCTGTAGGGGATGAAATATGTATGGTATATGCTACTGTTTTGATGAATTAATGAATGATTATGAATCTGGATAAGAATGGGAATGATGCGGCTTATGTTCTGGGATGAAAATTGAATTATGCTTATGTAATGTGAGGGAAATCCAAGTGCAGTGGAATTTTAATAATGCAAAACAGTGAATGAATGGATCAATGTGGATGTGAGAAAAGAAGTGAATGATGCAGAATTTTGATAAATGTTTGATGGAATGTGATACTGTTTTTGATGGTGAGTGAATGAGTGATGTTTTAACTGGATAAAGATGGAAGTGGTGTGGTTGAGAGGGGGGTTTGTAATCTGAAATTTTGAAATTTAAAAGGAAACTAAAGACTAAACTGTGTAATGTGAAATGAATATGTGATTCTAAAATACAAAATTCTGAAATTGAAAAGGAATTGAAGAAATCTCAATGATGCAATGTAGCAAATGCATCAATTCAAAGTGCAGAATCAAAATACAATGGTTGAACAAATTAAAATTGAAATTGAAACAAAATTGAAATTGAAATTGAATGCAATTGAAACAGATTGAACAGGTTCAAGATCAAAGTGCAATGCGAAATGAATGGTTTAATTATGCAGAATGAACAATACCATGCAATTTTGAATCTGATTTATACAATGAAACTGAAATTGAATGCAATGCTACTGATGTGATGAATTAATGAAGCTAATCTAAATTCTTGAATGATTATGCAACTAACATGTCAATGCAGATTCTAATATGATGCTAATCAAGATGAATTCGAACCAAATGAATAACAAAGCAATGTGAACAATGCACTACTGTAAAATCCCGAAACAATACAAAAATTGAAATATATTTTTGTTGATTTTCGATTAGGCAATGCAATGAAATTGAAACCAACTTCAATTAAGAATACAAGAATTAAATGCAAAGTCAAAATTGGCAATGAATTGAAATACAGATGCAGACATGAGAATTTATACAAAGAAATGTAAAAACCTATGAATAGTGTAGTGTACTAAATTCTATCATGTAGAGAAATATGAAGCTACTACTGTAATGCAAAATTCCTAATTAACTAATGCAATTTGGAGCAGAGTGAATGCAGAATTGGAAATGAACTAATACTGATTTTAAAGTGCAATGTAAAATCTGAATTATCAATAAACTAATCACAATGCAAAATTAAAAGCTAATCTTGAAATGAAAATGAAATTGTGCTGTGAAATTGAACTAGTGCAGAATTGAAAACTGACTTGAATTTAAAGCAAAATTTACAATACGAAGCTGAAATTGATCTAGTGCTACCTCCTAAAGACATTCAAAAGCAGTAAACATTTCTATTCTATGAATTAAGATGCGGTAATCACAAAATTGGATTAAAGTGCAGGAAATTACTCTACTCGAAGGTTTTTAAAGAATGAGAACCAAGTGGAATAGTGCTGGATCTTGCCAAATTTTGAAACTGGTTTTTACACCATTGAAAGACATTTAACTGTTCCAAAACAATACAAGATGCCAAGAGACTATTCTCCTATGATTCAGTGCTTCAAAAAATTTCAAAAACCAAAGAATTGCAGAATTGAAAAGCTTGGAATTAAAAGAACTACTGCTACGGGAGAAGAAACTAATATGAAAGAATTAAACGGTGATGAAAGCGTGTGAAGTAAACCATTGAAAGTGGAAGAATTAAGAATTGGAACGTGATAGATGAAGAGAGAATGAAGGATTCGCGAGAGAGAAGAAGCAAAGAACTAGAAGAACTTACTTGCATTTCACGGAACTTGAAAAATGAGAGAAAACTACTATAGCTACATCAACTAACTTTGCAATCATGGTAAACTGAAAACAAAATTCGAAGTGCTCAAAATATTTTCCAAATTTCTCTATTTATTACACAGAAGCTACATCTATTTATAATTCATACGAACTTAGCTTAGTGGATGGGCCCTTGCACGAACTGGCCCAGATTTCTTTAAGTCACGTTTTTCACGCTTTAGCTGCACATGGGTGAACTTAGAACGTGTTCAGTTTGCTCATTTCTCCACTAAATCAAACGATTCAAGTTTCCTAATGAAGATACATGAGTCTACTTTCAATCAAGACTGAT
Source organism: Macrotyloma uniflorum (assembly GCA_016859785.1). NCBI lineage: Eukaryota > Viridiplantae > Streptophyta > Magnoliopsida > Fabales > Fabaceae > Macrotyloma > Macrotyloma uniflorum. Next base: position 416,357 of record BDMB01000086.1, on the reverse strand, counting down.
TTCGTGATTTTAAGAATTTGGACTAGTTTAGTGGGCTTCAATCACCGAGACAGGTTTTTCGCGTGTGCCAGCTGATGTCAGCTACTGTCGAGCCCGCTTAATTGTCTTACCATAAATCCAATTCTAATCCAAATTGTATGATTCAAGACCCAAATTGAAGCCCAATGAGTCTACTTTCATCTGGCATTGATTTCACGATTTTATGAGCTTTGTAGCATTCTAGAGATTCACTTCTTCAAGGTTGACTCTCTTGGATTCGCGAACTGGAGTTGACTTGACTTGGGTTGAATGTGAAAAATCATTTTCTGAACCAAATTGCACGATTTCAGTTTCTATGAAAAGCTCTATGTGTCTATTTTAATCTGCATCAAAAATCATGATTTTAGGAGCATTATAGCAAAATATATGAGCGAAATAGTCAGTGAACGTCAAACTGTGAATGTGTCAAAAATATGGTAATTTTATGCTGTTTTGTAAGGAATTTATTTTAAACTTTATAATTCTTGCAGAATGTAATTTAGGATTAATTTAGCTGTTCTAACTTATTTAAGAATACTTAAACATAATTATTAGTTAAATAAAATATGTTAAAATAAAGTCTCATGAAGGTAGAAATGTAAAACAGAATTGATGCAAGGCTATGTATTCTTGCTACTCGAATGATGAATGAATGATATAGAAATGATGAATTGTTTTTGATTTTGATTAAAAGATTAATTGTGCAGTAATGAAATGAACTGTAAATGAATTAATGGATTGATGGATATAGAATAAAGGAATTTCAAATGGTATGATGAATGATTTTATTCAATGAATGTATTGGACCAGTACAATAATGATGAATGAATGTTGTAGAAAATGTATCAAATGAATATAATGAAAGTATGCTATAATTTTTCAGGAAATGATGGTTTAGATTAATGAATGATGAAATGCAGTGCAAAGATGTTTTTATATGTATTGAATACAAGATATAGGGGGGGATTTTGATTATTGAAGCTTAACACAAAATGAGAAGCAATTACAATATTAACTAAAGCAAAGAATTCTGGAAATGAAATGTAAAGATGCAACCTAGAATTGAAATTGCAATGCAGAATAAAATTTACAGCTATGAACAATGACTTAAAGCAAAATTGAAAATTATGAAGAATGTAATTACAACTATGAATGGTAAATTGAATTGAAATAAACCATGAATTGAAATGTTGTAAAATGCATAACTATAAAGTAAAACAACTTGAATTGAAATGGCAATTGAAATCTGAAAAATTGAACCAAAAGAAGAACAATAATCATGCAATTCTGGAAAATTGGGAAAGTGAATTAAAACTAAACTATAGTGCTGAATTAGAAGAAAGCAAGTAAACTATCTACTTGGAATTCTATGAATCAAAACTAGATTGAAGGTGTTGGATCAACTTCAAAGTACAAAGTTAGAGTGTATTATGTAAGTCTCCCTACACCACAATCACTTAAAAGACATCAAGTGCCTTATACTCTCAAGAAAATACTAAGGATTCCTTCCTTTTCAATTAGGAATCATAAAGCCTCCAAGAAATTACTCAATATAGAATTAAAACTCAAACAAGCAAGTAATTAAAGTGCTGGAAATAGAAATGCAGAATCTAAAGTGCAAACCCGAAACTATGAAGGAGAGTTACAAAACTCAAGCCAATCTTAGCTATCAACCATCTCTCTATTCGAAAACTCAATTGAAACAATTAAGCAAACATTCAAACAATGTGATTAATCACAGCTTTGCATTCACTCTTAACCAAGAAGAAAAATACAAAGTAAACCAAAGAGAGAAATTGACTTTAAGCATTGTGAACCATTGAAACTTCCAACATTAATTCCAGATTGAAAAGTAAAGATTAAACCATGAATAAAACTAAAAAGAAATGAAAGGAAAGTGAGAAGAGGCACAAGAATAGAAGAACACGAAGAGACAAAAGTTTCATTGAAAGAAAAACACAAAAGTACAAGTGGAAGCTTTAACCGAATTAACTAACTTGGAGAGAGTCATGTGTTGGAAGTTTAAGTACTTGATTACAATGTTCTCTATGTCAAATCTGACTAATTACAATGCTTAATGATATATTTATATTACAGAAGTGTTACAGTTAATGGACAGACCCTATACTACTTGAGACAACCCATAACTTGAGGGAATCCACTCCAGCACTACAACTGATGCCAAAAATCCAATTCTTGTCCAAATTGAGTAATTCAACTTCGCTTCAAAAGCTTGATGAGTTAAGTTTCCAATTAAACAAGAATCATGATTTTTGGATGCTTGTAGACAAAGATATAAATAAAATAGTGGACCTACGTCAGGTTGTACAACAACAAAAATTATACTGTATAAATACAGTATTTTGTACAATTTTTAATCTTGGCTTATAAATTCTTAAAAATATATTTCTTACTTAATTAAGTTAATTTAAGATATTATAAACATGTGTGAACTTATTTTAGTATTTATTTATAAGTGAAAATTAAGTTACATCACTAGGCCCACTAGAGGAGTTGATTTAAAGCGCACCTTTCTTAGTTTAATCACTACCAATCAATGCATCAAATGAACAATGAAGACCCATATAGTCACCTTTCAACTTTCTTTGAGTTATGTGGTACTATGAGAGTATTTAGAGTTGATGAATAGACAATTTATTTGAGACTCTTTCCATTCTCTATGGTAGGAAAGGCTAAGACTTGGTTGCAATCACATCCAAATCAAAACTTAACTAGATGGGAGGATGTGGAAGAGAAATTCTTGGAAAGATTCTTTCCTCCATCCAAATTTATTAATTCCAAGTCTACCATTGTTATTTTCTCTCAAGGGTTGGAAGAACCCTTATCTGAAGATAGGGAGAGGTTTAAATCATTGCTAAGAAAGTGCCCAAATCATGGACTTGATGAGATTGCACAACTCAAAATTTTTTGCAATGGTTTGAAGTCTCAAACCAAAATGTTTTTAGATGCATAAAAAAATGGTTCCATGATGATGAAAAGCCCTAAAGAAACTATTGTCATTATTGATGCTCTAGCAAGTAGTGATTATCAAGCAAATAATAATAGGAACCAATATAAAAACTGTGGTGCAATGGTAGGAATTCTAGATCTAGATACTCATAATGCAATTCTGACTTAGAATAAATTGCTCTCGTAACAAATGGAGGAGTTGAAGCAATACATTATCAAGATGCAAATTGGACAATCATCTCAGCCTTAATAGGTAATGTATTATGATTTTTCTACAGGTGATCATCCAAATGATTATTGTAGCATTATGAATCCTAAACCAACTGGAGGAATTTAGTACATCAATAACCAAGAAAAACACAACAATTATCCAAACTGGAAGCAACCTCAATGGAAACAATTTCAACAGCCATACCAGAATTAACAATCTCAACATTTTGACAAATTATCCAAACTAGAAAATACTTTCACACAATTCATGTGGATGTCTATGAGTAATCAGAAGAATATAGAGACATCTATTAAAAAATTTGGAAGTACAGTTGAGACAACTTGTAAAACAACTAATTGATCAACAAGGAGGCAATTTCTTAGTCAATACATAAGTCAATCCAAAAGAGCAATGTAATGCAATTACTATTAGGAGTGACATTGTAATTGGAAGAGGGTTTGGTGAAAATCTTGGGAGAAAAGAGGAGGTTGTTGAAAAGAAAAATGAAACAGTTGAAAATAAGAGTGAGCCTAAAGAGGAGGTGAGTGAAAAGAAAAAAATAGTGGGAGATGAAAAAAAGAAGAAAAAAAAGTGAGTAGTCCATTGTGAAAAATCTGCCTTATCCACATGATCTATCAAAGAAAGATAAGGAGAAGCAGTTTACCAGATTCCTGGACATTTTGAAGAAGCTCCAAATTAACATTCCTAAAAATGCCATGGAGCAAATGCCCACATATGAAAATTTCTTGAAGGAGTTGTTGACAAAGAAAAGGAGATTTTAGGAAGATGATACAGTTGAGTTAGAAGCTGGATGTAGTGCTATTTTTTAGAAGTGTCTACCTAAAAAATCTAGAGACCTTTAGAGTTTTACTATACTTGTGACTATAGATAATCTCTTAGTGAAAAAGACATTGTTAGATCTTGGAACAAGCATCAATCTTATGCCTTTGTCTATATTGAAAAAGATAGAAGAGGTGGAGGTGAGGCCTACATGAATGACTTTGCAATTGGTTGGAAGATCCATTAAGTATCCTCATGGCATTGTAGAGAATTTGTTGGTGAACGTATATAAATTTCTCTTCCCATTAGATTTTGTGGTCATAGATATGGAGAAGGATTTTGAAATTCCTCTTATTCTTGGAAGAACCTTCATGAAGATGACCAAAATCATTATTGACGTAGATAATAGATAATGGAAAGTTGAAGGTGCATGTGCAGGATGAGGAGGTGAATTTTGACATTTTTCAACAATGAAATATCTTAGTGGAAAAAAGGGAGGGCTTCCAAATAAATGTTATTGATGAATATTTGGAGGTCGAGAAAAAATTACTACTTCAAAACCTTTAGTGAGAGCTTTGCTCAATTCTATTATGAATCTCGAGTAAGGAAGATAAAAAGAAATAAAAAAAAACTTGGTGAAAGGTCAATTGGCATACTTGGGTGGTCAAGTTGTAAGACCCACCACAAGCATATACATCTAAAATATTTAAAACAAACGTCGAGCTAATGATGTTAAACAATCGTTTATAAGAGATAACCTAGTATTTTAATTTATTTTACATTTATTTATTTTTTTATTATTATTTTTTTCCTTTAGAATAAAGATCGGTGGGTTTAACCATGTGTTCCATGGTTCACCTCATCCAAATGATTATACCTCCTATGGGTGGAGCCAAAACCTTTATTGCTACTACTCATGGTAGTAAGGCTGATGGTGAAGGAGATGAGGATCTTCAAGACCCTATGATGACATAATTAGAGGGGATTAAATAGTTTAGGGTATTTTTGTTTTATTTTTAATTTTATTTTCATTTTTTTTATTTCATTCAATAATACCATTGAACATAAAAGAGTTATAAATGTACTTGTTTCTTAAAGTAATGTGTTGTGTGTTATTTTTAATAACCAGTTGGAGCATAAAAGAGATTCAATTTTAACCAAGAAAGTCAAATTAGAGGGGAAATGTAATTGTGCAATAACAAATGATTTTAGGTTGTGAGTGCATGGATATGAAAAGAGATTACTTTTAGAATTAAGAAATTAATTCTATTAAAGAAACAAACTGGGAGATAAGATGAGTGGAAAGTGATAATTGAGAGTCACCACTTCATAATAGTAATTAATATTGTTTGATTCTTTCCTTTTATCATTGGTTAAGAAGGACTTGAAAATGATAAAGACATTTTTTTAGAAAAGACAAGGCCAAATAGTCAACCTTATTGAACCCTATTTAAGTTTTTTCTTTTTTATTTTTTTTACGAAAAGAATCTTAAACCAAAAATGAGAATTATGTCAACCTAATTCTTATTTGGAAGGGTTAAGGAATTATGAATAGAATTGTATAAATATATGAATCGTGGCTAATGGATTCTTTAATTTCTCACATGATGAAAATTTATGGCTTAGCAAAATTAAAGAAAAAAAAAGGAAAAAGAAGAAGAATAAATGTAATTCTTAGTCCATAATTATAAAATCTTGTAAGAAAAGTTATTCAAAATAAAAATGAAGATGGAAGTCAAGAATTGGAAAAGAAAATAATTTGTAAGTCTTTGATCCTTCAAACTATTATATTATGTTATTTGAGAAAAACTAATTTTTATTGTTAGTCTCAAAGCTCATTAAAAATATAAAAAGAGTTTTTTATTTAAGTCTTGATTAAAACTTGTGATCATTAAGATAAAGATGAAAATCAATTTTGAATTATTTAATTGGATGAGAGAAATACTTATTGGTGAGATGAGAGTATTAAAAAAATATTACTTCTTTAAGAAAAGTTAATGATTTATTTTTCTTGTAATTTTTCTTTTATTTGAAATGTACAGTCTCATTATTTTCATTTGAAGTTGTGCAGAACATTCTTCCTTGAATTGGATTTCTAAGAAAAATATTTTTTTCAAGTGTTCTAAAAAGTGTTCTAAAAGGGTGATGGTTACACACAACATAACAACTTAACATGTTTTTTTTTTTTTTTACTTTACTTAAGGACAAGTAAGATTCTAATTAGTTGTTGTTAAGTGACAAATTTCAATAAAATATAAATCTTTATTAGTCACTTAATTATTAAATTCTTCCTAAAATGAACATTAATAGCCTCTTCAAGGGAAAAATCTTGTTTTTATATTTGTGTAAGAGTACTTATCAAAATAGAAGAAAAAACATTGAAAATATCTAGTAACAGAAAAAGTTTTTTTTTTCTCTTCGAGATCCAAGGCCTAAGGAAATATTTAACCTAATTTGTATCTATATAAGGAGTTAAAAGGGACGAAAATAGGTATACAAAATAGTGGTGGTGATTGAAGAAATGAGAAATTGATTTGAAGAGTTGGGAAGAAGATTTAGGATCAACTAGAAAGATGGTTTTACAGTTCATTTCTCTCCACCATCATCCATCTTTGTGTCAAGACTATTTATGACGATAAGTAACTAATTTCCTTTGTATTGATATTGAATGTAATCTATCAAACTCTTATGTATTGCTTTTTTATTTTTATTTCTATTTCATCTTTTGTATGTTAAAGATTTAATTATTCTCTTAATGCTCAGTGAATTGATCACTCACCCTTTGATTTATGGTTTATGGCTTTATTGGGAAATTGATCTTAAATTTTATTTGAATTAAATCATCTTATATGTTTAAACACTAGACATAGATTTAAATATATTTGTTGTAGTAGTCTTATATGATGATTTGAGACATCAATTGTGATAATAATTATTCTTAAAACTCTATGTCAAGGAATTTCTTAGAAGGATAATAGGGAAATTTAATAACATTAATAAATTGATGCATATTTGAATAAATTAGAGAAGTGCAAATAAGGGTGATAACTGAAATTCAATTATAATATGTTTATCATTATTGTTTAACTTTTATTTTTATTATCTTATATTTTTTTTATCATAAAAAGATTAAATTTTGAAAATGATTATAAATTTTATTAGATATTATACAAATCCATGTAGATACGACATTTGTTTTATATTATAATGATTCAATCCATTTACTAAATTTATACTTTAAGAAAAGTTTTATCAACTATAACATAAAAGAAGAAAATATGAGAAAAATAAAATGGTAAAAGATCATAAAGACCCTCCTTCGTAGATTCTTATCTACCTCTAAGAAAATATGAATAAATGAATGAATAAAACCTATACACACAAATGTATAATGCTCAAATACATTACTTGTTGTATATTAAAAAATATCAAGTATAATTTGAATTTTCAAACTAAATCACTAATTAGACCTGTTAAATATCAAGCATAACTTGACCTTGTTAAGTCACTAATTAGACTTCATAAAATCACATAAGTAAGTCAGAAGTACATCAAGATAAATTACAAAAATTCACATTATTATAACTCACATGTGCTTCAAAAACAAAACAAAAATTTTCATAGTACATCTCATTCATATAAGTAATTCATCATCACATATCTCAAGATATATTTCCTCATACATATACATTCAAAGTTTTAGACATAAAAAATTACCATTATATTTCTTAAGTTTTAAGTAATATTTCACTTATTTTCTCTTATACTTCTATAACTCTTTTTTATATATATAAAAACAATCTCGTTATACTAATTCTATCAAGTTGATTCTCATCTTACATAAAAGCTAATACAATTATGCATAATAAGAAAGAACTTAAGACATTCCAATCTAGTTGAATAATTTACTATAGACAATAGATGATTTGATGTAACATGAAACATTCTGATATTCTAATAAGGCATACTAATCTTTTGATGAATCCATATTAATTTCTTTGTATTTTCATGATTCTTAAGTACGTATTTCAATTCAAACTATTATTACATAAAACTTCAACTTTTTTAGTATAAAAAAGGGTATACATTGTCTAGTCTATAATAGACTTAAAACTAAATCATCTGAGTGTAACAATTTCCTTTTTTTATATCATGACAAATATAATTTTTTTCAAGAGAGATAATATATAAAAAAATATTAAAGCATAAGTTTTGCTAATAGGTGAGTCATTTTGAAGCTAGTTGCTTTGTTTATAGAGCCTTAGTTTAACTAGTTGTTTAGAGCATTCAAAATTTGTTAGAGCATATAATCAACTTATTGTATCAAAGCATATATAGGTGTTTATTAGGTCATGTAGATGTTCATATTTTGTTGATTTTAAAAGCATATCACACCATTCATTTATCAGAGTTATAACAATTAATCTATTCAGTCATGTTATAAGTATTAGAGCATATAAGCATATCTCAAAATGTATAAATTTTTGTACATAAACAGAGTAAGATATTATTCATGCAAAAACTAGATTGTACATGACTTGCCTTGAGTCTTATAAATAAAAGAATGCACAAATCAAATAATGAGTTTAAAATAAGAAAACAAAACTTACACTCATTCTCACCTTTAGTCATAAAAAAAGAACAAAATGGAAAAGACCATCATGGTTCAATAGCAATTGATGGGGTAGCTACCCCATCAAGGTTCAGGCGATTGTGGTGGATTTTGTTCAGGTGGAGGTTGAGGTGCAAGTTGATGTTGAGGTTTAGGCTAAGGCTAAGGTTGATGTTTTACTTTAAGTTGAGGTTGAGGTTGGGGTGTGTAGTAGAAGTTTGTGAGTGGTTTGGGAAATGATTGGTTAGGACAAAAGCTCAATGGGAAAAATGGTTGTGGAGTAGTTAGCTTAATAAGAGTTACTACAAGAATGATGGTATATAGGTTGGGGAGGTATGTGTGGGAGAAAGGACTAAAGGGTTAAAGGTGGTACAGTAAAGCATGATTCTACAATATACATCATGTTGGCCTTCATGCTTTTCCTAAAGTCTATCCAATCGACTCCATGCATTTTTGTTGTTGAGCTTTAAGAGCTAGGAAAGAGTCTGGAGTATTTTGTTGTTGTCGCATGGCATGAGGTTCTGTACATTCACCATTGTTATTGGTATAGGTGTAGTAGCAAAAATAGGCATAAAAAATAGTGGCTCACTAGATACTTTAGAAATAGATGACTTTGAAGGTGTAGTAGCTTATAGAGCATTGATTGCAATAATAACAACAGTTTTTACTTTGCTTCTAGCTTCATTATCAGCTTCGTCTTTTCCCTTAGCATCTGCTAGTGGTTGATCTTTATGTTAACGTGTTATGGCATTGACACATACTTGGGCCTCTTAGGAAAATGATTTGGGAGTAATTCAAGTGATAGACACAGGCATATCATGTAAAGTATGAGCTTGGTGGATTGTAGGAGTCGACGTCATCAACTTTGTGAGAGTTGATAACAAATAATGATGCTTGTGAGATAGTGTGGTGATATGCGTATTGTTGCTAGAAGATCCGAGCATCATCATCTATTAGGATCCTTTTGAAAAAATTACCATAAAAAAATAGTGCTCTACTCACAAGATAGGTTTGAAATGGTTATATGTGTATAAGCGAGCATGGTTGTTTCCTTCAGTTCTTCAACAATCTACTATGAAGGGTTGATAGAGAACCTCACTTCCTTAAAGAAATGAAGGAGTAGGTCACAAGTAGGGATGGTCTTATGGTGAGGGTTTATAGGTATGTTTTTATTAGGTTAGAGAGCATCCTCTTCTTAACCCTAAGACTTTGTTTACCTAGTACCTTACTCCTAAGCATAAATGATGTAAGCCTTAAAGGTGTGGAAGGCACTTGAAAGATGTTTGGAAGTGGTTTGAAAACAAATTCACCGATCAATCAAACAAACAAGTAGTGAGAATTCAAGTAATAGATGATCTAGTGAATACAGACGAAAATAGAGACGGATCTAATGATAGAAAATTCATCACAAAATAGAAACGAGATTAGAGTCGCATTTTGTTATAGAAAAGTTCGTCACAAAGGCTAGAAAGAGATTTTATGAGGAAATCAGTGACGAAAACTTGATCCGCAGCTAAATTGTGACATGAGGGAAGAATTCATGAAAGCTAAAGAAGAAACATGGAAAAAGAGATATTAAACCAATGGAAATAGTCACGGATTGAAGAGGATCTAGGAGATGGAAGAAGCTATGAAGGAAGCTACGCCACTTGGAGGAAGATCCAAGATGAGTAGTGGAAGCTGCCACTTGCACCCATGGATGAAGGATAAGACTTCTCTAAGAATAGGAAACACTAAAGTCACAAGCTCTAAAAGTTCTCTCAATTTTAAAAATGAATCAAAAGTGTCTACAATGAGGTGGAGTACCTTATTTATTAGGTTCTCCATGAGCTGCAAATGAAATACAAATGCAGTTTTAAATGTAATTTAAATGCATACATGTGAAAAATGTGTGACTAAACTAGCCAATGAGAGTCCTTGATGGTGCCATGTCATCTTCTCCCATGTGCAGCTCCCACAGTGAACGGTTACAGCTCCATGTGCCTGGTTAGGAAACACATGTTCAATGTGGAAAATGTGAAAAACGTGTTGATTTCAAGAGCACATGCATTTCCCTCTTCTTCTCCCATGTTAAAGGTGAAAAACGTGCTCAAATCCAAGTACTAGGAGAAGGTGCACCCAAGCTAGGTGTCTCAAGTGAAGATTACAAACAAAAGGTGCTTTCTAACATGAATCCTAAGCACCAAAATCAAACGGAGGCTATTCTAGAGTTTTTAAAATGAGATAGAAAACAATGTCAAAGTGGAAGAAGGATCCAATGAGCTTTGTCTTGTCATCCTTCTAGTAACTCTTCTAAAGCTCTCTTGAATGTTGTTTCCTTTCATGGTCTCATCATCCTCCCGTCCTTGGAGAGATTTCGTCAACAAATTTGCAACACCTATGTCAAATTAAGTAAGATCAGCCACATTGAAAACATTGCTAACATTATAAGTGGATGTGAGATCTAACTCATATGCATTGTTATTTATTCAATGCACAACTTGGAAAGGTCCAGAGGTTCATCACCCCTTGGATTAAGTTTATACTTCCTTTGATTAGGGAATATCTCCTTTCTCAAGTGAAGCTAAACCCAATCCCCGTGTTGGAATATGACTTCCTTCCTTCCCTTGTTGGCATATTTACTCTTTTGCTTGACCTTCTTCTCTATCCTTTCCTTGACTTTTACGTGTAACTCGTTTATAAATTTTGATCTTTCTAAACCATCATCACTACACCACGAGTCATGGAGAGGAAGGGGAAGTAGGTCAAGTGGAGTAAGAGGGTTAAACCTGTACACAACTACAAAGGGAGAGTGGGAGGTAGTAGAAGGACTACCCTATAATAAGCAAACTCTACATGAGGAAGAATATTCTCCCACTCCTTTGGGTTTCCTTAGATCATGCATCTCAAGAGTTGTGACAAAGTTCTATTAACCACTTTTGTTTGGTCATCGGTTTGTGGGTGACAAGTGGTAGAAAAAAGGAGTTTAGTACCAAGCTTACCCCACAAATTTCTCCAAAAGTGGCTTAAGCACTTTGTATCCTTATATGATATAATAGTCTTAGGAACCCCATGCAACCTAACTACTTCTTTAAAGAAGAGATTGGCTATGTAGCATGCATCATCCATTTTGTGACAAGGGATAAAATGGGCCATCTTTGAAAATTGGTCCACTACCTCAAAAATTGAATTCATACCCCTCTTTATCCTTGGAAGCCCTAAAACAAAATCCATGGAAATATCTATCCAAGGCAAAGAAGGAGTAGGTAGAGGGGTGTAAAGTCCATGTGGATGGGTTATGGACTTACCCTTCTTACATGTTACATAGTTTCTACAATATCTTTCCACATGTTCCCTCATATGGGGTCAATAAAAATATTCCTTTAGGACCTCTAAAGTCTTTCCTGCCCCAAAATGACCCATGAGACCCCCTGGTGTACTTCTTCAATAAGGGATGTTCTTAAGGACCCTTTGGGGACACAAATCCTTATTCCTTTAAATAGATAGTCATTGTGAATGATATAGTCATCATGTCCCCCTTAGAACAAGCCTCATATAGAGTAGCGAATTCCTCATCCTTTGGATACAACTCCTTTATATGATCAAAACTTAGAAATTTGTTTTCAAGGAGAGATAATAAAGTGTGCCTTCTTCAAAGGGTGTTAGCCACTATATTAGGTTTCCTTTGTTTGTGTTTGATCATATAAGGGAATTGTTCAATTAACTCTACCCATCTTGCATGCCTCTTATTGAGCTTGCCTTGGTCCTTTAAAAAGTTAAGAGATTCATGATCACTATGGATCACAAACTCTTTAAGATGTAAATAATGTTGCCAAGTTTGCAAGGTTCTAACAAGGGCATACAATTCCTTGTCATAGGTGAAATAATTTACATGGCTACCCTTGAGCTTCTCACTAAAGTAGGCTATGAGATGTCCTTCTTGAATAAGTACAACCCTAATACCTACATTAGAGGTATCACATTCAACCTCAAATGACTTGGTAAAGTTAGGAAGAGCTAAAATTGGAGCATTCACTAATTTTTCCTTAAGTCTTTGAAAATCGTTTTCTTACTCCTTTTCCCATAGAAATTGTTTGTCCTTCTTTACCAATTCATTCAAGGGGGAAGCTATGGTGCTAAAGTCCTTAACAAATCTTCTATAAAACCCAGCTAAACCACGAAAGCTCCTCACCTCACTCACATTTGTAGGTGTTGGCCAATTTTTAATAGCTAGAACTTTTTCCTCTACCCTAACTCCTTGGGAACTAACTACAAATCCTAGAAACACTACATGATCCATTCCAAACACACATTTATCTTTGTTTGCATATAGTGCCTCTCTCCTAAGGGTTTTAAATACCTTTCTTAAATGATGCACATGGTCATGTATGGAAGTGCTATATATAAGAATGTCATCAAAATAAACAACTACAAATTTCCCTATGAATGGTCTAAGTATATGATGCATCAACCTCATGAAAGTGCTAGGTGCATTGGTTACGCCAAAGTGCATGACCAACCATTCATACAATCCAAATTTGGTTTTAAAAAAGATTTTCCATTCATCACCTTGTTTAATTCTAATTTGATTATAACCACTCTTTAAATCAATTTTGGAAAATATGTTAGTACCATGCAACTTGTGACGCTCATAATTTAGAAAACATTTTTATTTGAATATGTGGAATTTTCGCAAAATTTTTTTTTTTTTGAAATTGAAATCATAACATTGTAAACATTTTATACTTGCACAAATATAAAAGAAGAGAAATAAAGAGAATGGTAATTTACAAGGATATATGCATTTATATATATATTATATAGGTATATGTTCCAGGAACCATAAGATAACCTTTACAACTCAAAAATGATGGGTAAAACATTTAAACCAAAAAGTGTCACATATCTAGCCCATCAAGCAGGTTCCTATTAACTACCAAGCATCTATCACAGACTATGGGGAGAAGTCTTCATTCTCAGCTTCGTACAAAGCTTCGAAAGCCTCCATCTCGTCAGATGAAAGATCAGATAGTGAGATGTCTCCTTCGTCGGCTGTGACCTCCACTGATGTGTTCCTCCCTCCGGTCACCCTCGTCGGCAATCCAGTGACATCATGATCAAGAAACTGAAACTGGTACCATAGGGGTCTAGGGGGTCGCTCGATTCCTCTATATATGTCATAATTATATAAGTGGGTAATCCTCCTATTACCTTCCATGCAAAAGGGTACACCATACGATACATGGGCATCCACAGTGATGACTGAGTCGGGTCCATCCATCCCAGGTGTTAACACATATTTATACAATCCTACCTGCTGATACTCTCTGAAAAGTTCATTATATCTAAAATTATACTGTACATCTGCTAACCTAACTCTGCGGGGTTGAGGTTGGGTAGTCATTGTTCTGTCCTGAAATGTTGGATGTAAGGGTGAGCCTATTCCTATGCATAATCTTAATGTATACAGTGAAACAAGAATAATGGAATATAAACAGGCAGAGTAATTTCAATCAATTTCATTAATATAGAATATCAGTCAATCAATCACTCAATCAATCAATCAACAGTCACTGAACATGCAAGTAAAGGCTAACATCAACATAATATAGTCCTAGGTAATTATGCTATTCGTCTTTCACTTCCATCATGATTCTCAATTTCCATTCTTATCTTGGGCCCCTAAACGCTGCTAACCTCACCACCCAGATGGTGTTGGCCTTACGCCGGTGTGAATAGCTACCGGTTAGCACTACGCTACACGGATACAACGTGTGCGCACAAGCCCCTTTGACAAAAAACATAGTCAGCGATCCAGTCGGGAAAGAAGTGTGAGGCCTGTGACAGTCCCCAAGCACATCGTGCACCTAGATGACTGGGCCACTTCACCACCCTTCATTTCCCCCAGGTTATGAACCTTCCTGAACTACACCCCAGTGTATCTCTGTGACTAATCCACACGGAATTCAACTTGAAAAGGGATTTCACCGTCCAAATCTCACAACTTTCTTACTTTCCAGGTGATTAATTTCCAACTTATCAAATCCAAATACCATTTAATCATAAAAGACAATCTCATCGGGGTGCAAATAAAAAATTAGAGCAAAATACAAACTAGAAGTGCAAATAGTAAAAACAGGGGGGGTGCGAATAGTAAAAATAGAAAATAGGGGGGTGCAATTAGTAATTTTTTAAAATTTTTTTTTTTACAAATGTGCTAAGCGCTCCAAAATTCGCTGAGCAGATTTTTTTTTTTTTTTTTTAGCTGCGTTGAGCGGATTTCACGCTGAGCGGATTTCGCTGCGCTGAGCGGATTTTTCTGCGCTAAGCGGATTTCGCTCGCGCTAAGTGGATTCGCTCCACTGTCAGTGTTCTTCAGTGCGCTCAGCGAATTCTTGCAGAGACACGAAAATGGTCTCGGGTTTCAGTGATTTTTCCAATCATTTTCAAAATTAAATACACCCAGGCAACAATCACACCACAGAACATCATACATTACAAATTAGAACAAGAAATAAACTCCCCTTACCTTAAAATTTTCAAAAATCCAAAAACAGAGACACTTGAAATTTTCTAACTCAACCTTCAAAAATCAATGAAATCTTACGGTTAATCTAAGATTTTAATAGATAGAAATGGAATTAGAAGCTTGGATTTAAGTAGTATTACCTCAAATTGAGAAGAAACGGAGAATCAAAGCAAGATTTTGTAATGGAAATTTTGAGGCAAAGTAGAAGAAGAGAAAGTCACTGTGCTGTGTGTTTGAGAGAAGGAAGAGTGCTTCGCCAAGAAGAAATCAGAACGTGAAGAAGAAGAAAAATTCGAATGGCGGTTGATATATAATATATCTGAGGCGGTGAAGTTTTAATTTTTTTATTATTTTAATACTTTTTTTTTTAAATTATATTAATGTTTATTTTCCTTTTAAAAATAATAATAATTATAATAAAAATAATTTCTATTAATTACAAATATGCACATACACCATGACCCATCCTTTTTGGGAACTAGAATCACAGGCATAACACAAGGACTCAAGCTATGTTGCACCCAACCCTTGTCCATCAATGCTTCAACTTTTTTTTGTATTTCGATGGTTTCTTTCGGATTACTCCTATATGCAGGGCGATTAGGAAGAGAAGATCCTGGTATAAAATCCATTTGATGTTCAATACCCCTCAAAGGAGGAAGTCCCTTTGGAGGATCTTGAAAAACATCATTAAACTCTTCCAATACCGTTCCTACTTCTAGGGAATTAGAAGAATGATTGAACCATAGTCGCATGTGATTATCAAATACTAAATTTCCCCCTAATATAGTATATAGGTCAACTTAGGTATCAATCCAAAGACATACACAATATTATGTATCCATTGTTAATTTTTCTTGAAGAAAACATAAAATTGGGGGATTGGAAATAATGAAACAAAACAAAAGTAAATTTGTGAAAATTGAAAATAGTAAAATGTGATTAAATCCTAAAAAAATAGAAAATTAAAATCAAGAAAATAGAAAATTAAAGTCAAGAAAACAGAAAATTAAAATCAAGAAAACAAAAAATTAAAACTACCTATAAGAGAGTTTTACAATTTCAAATCAATTTGAAAGAGCTGGATTTTTCTTAAAGCATGAAACTAGAGTGTTCTCAATTAAACATGTAAGTTCTTAATATTAATAAAATAGGATCTTTGATATTTATGATTTTACCATAATTGAGAAATTTTACTAACCTTGATCCATGATAAATACTTCTAGTCGTGATCGTAGTCGTGATCGCACCTTTTCCCAATCTACCTCTTTCTGACTCTTTCTGTCTCATTCGAATTTCTTTGATGGCTTACGTGAGACTCCTTTTCACAGATGAGGCAGAACCCTATTCTGTCTCTTATATAACCAATATCCATCAGATTGGTTACCTAGGTTAATAACCTCCCATAATAACCTTTAGGTCCCTCTAATTTTATTAAATCATAATTAGACCCATAAATATATTTTACATGAGTCACATAATTAATTAATTAATTTAATTAATTCTAATATTCTCCCACTTGACTCATGTGAGACCATAACATTTCATGATTTAATAATTACATAAATCATATTGCGCATTTAAAGATCCTAAGTAAATTGGTTTCATCATTAATCATAATTAAGGATGCAGAAATAATAAGAGTCATGGCGGTTACATATCATTCAATCAACATGTTCCCTTCCATGTACTACTTTATTACCCTTCTCCCTAATATGACTTTAAATTGAGAAGTTCATAATGGGCTCATACATAAAGTCATTTTCCATCAACCATAACATAATTTGTTTTCTACATCGTAATTTGCATGCATATATATAAGAGTAGAAAACTGAAATTTCAGAAACTTATACATTAATAAGCTCAGAGTGTTAAATAGACATTAATAACAACATCAACATTCAACATCCACTAGTAGACATAATGCCCATATTTTTAACATGACCAACAAATACTTTGGGCGGTAACCCTTTTGTTAAAGGGTCAGCAATCATGAGATCAGTGCTAATATGTTCTATTGACACTCTATGTTTCTGAACTTCTTCTTTAATGGCAAAGTATTTCAATTCCATATGTTTAGCACCTTTGGAATACTTGTCGTTTTTAGAAAAGAAGACAGCTGCAGAATTATCATAATAAATTTTCAACGGCTTGGCAATACTATTAACTACTCCAAGTCCAGAAATAAAGTTCCGCAACCAATTAGCCTGAACTGTGCCCTCAAAGCATGCCACAAATTCAGCTTCCATAGTGGATGCAGCAATGACTGACTGCTTCGCACTTTTCCATGAAATCGTTCCTCTGGCTAAAAGATACACATAACCGAATGTATACTTTCTTGTATCTACACAACTAGCAAAGTTTGAATTTGTATATCCAATCACCTCAAGATGATCAGACCTCTTATAAATAAGCATGTGATTCTTTGTCCCTTGCAGGTATCTTAAAACTTTCTTTGCAGCTTTCTAATGATCTAATCCTGGATTACTTTGGTATCTACCAAGCACACCAACAGCAAAACTAATATCTGGTCTCGTACAAGTTTGAGCATACATCAAACTCCCAACAACAGATGCATATGGGATATTTTCCATCTGTTTTCGTTCCAAATCATGTTTAGGACATTGCATGAGACTAAACTTGTCTCCCTTTTGTATTGGAACGGGAGATGCTGAACATTTATCCATCCTGAATATATGCTTTATTAATATATGCTTTCTGAGACAAGCCCAACAATCCTTGTGATCTGTCACAGAATATTTCTATTCCTATAACATAGCTTGCCTCACCCATATCTTTCATTTCGAAGTTGTTAGAGAGGAACTTCTTAGTCTCACTTAATAGTCCAAAATCATTAGTTGCAAGCAAGATGTCATCAACATACAGAATCAGAAATATAAACTTGCTCCCACTGACCTTCATATATATACACCGATCAACAGTGTTTTCCTTAAATCCAAAAGACATAATAGTATCATTAAACTTAAGATACCATTGTCGGGAAGCCTGCTTAAGTCCGTATATTGATTTCTTAAGTTTACACACCATGTGTTCCTTTCCTTCTTCAATGAACCCCACTGGTTGGTCCATATAAACATTCTCTTCTAAATTCCCATTTAGAAAGGCAATTTTAACATCCATTTGATGTAACTCGAGATCATAATGAGCTACTAATGCCATGATAATTCTAAAAGAATCTTTCTTGGAAACTAGCGAAAATGTTTCCTTATAATCAATGCCATCCTTTTGAGTAAAACCTTTTGCAACTAGCCGGGTCTTGTAATGCTCGATATTGCCATGAGAGTCACGCTTAGTCTTAAAGACCCATTTACACCCAACTCTCTTGTTTCCTTCTGGCAATTCCACAAGGTCTCAAACATCATTCTGTGTCATCAATTTAAACTCATCTTTCATAACATCTAGCCACTTATCAGAATTATCACCATTAATGGCTTCTGAAAATGAAACTGGATCATTATCAATGCTTAAGTCATTTTCTGACTCTTGCAGATAAACCACATAATCATTCGAAATAGCAGATCTCCTTTCTCTATGAGATCTTCTTAATGCTATTTCTTGTGGTTCTTCTAATATAGGTTCATTGTTAACTTCAGAATCATTAATTTGTTGTTCCTCCTGATCATTGTGTGGTTCTTCAACATTTGGAACAACAATTCTTGAAGTAGAAGGGTTAGTTAGAGGAACTTGTACTCTAACTTCCTTAATCTCCACAGTTCGTGAAGTTTCACTCCCACTGGTTTCACCATTCTCAATGAACCGGACATTTCCTGTTTCAACAATTCTTGTACTATGGGTAGGACGGTAAAATATATATCCTTTAGATTTTTCTGGATAACCAATGAAATACCCACTGATTGTTCTTGCATCCAGTTTCTTTTCTTGCGGATTGTATATTCTAATTTCTGCCTGACAACCCCAAACATGCAGGTGTCTCAAACTGGGTTTCCTTCCTGTCCACAACTCAAAAGGTGTCTTTTGAACTGCCTTACTAGGAACCCTATTCAACAAGTCACTACTAGAAAAATGTCTTTTTACGTCGGTTATATTGGAGATTTAACGTCGATTAATGAGGCGTCGTTGAATCAGGCGACGTTAAATTTAACGTCAGTTATTAAAATAACCGACGTTAAAACTTCATATGATATAACGTCGGTTATTTTGTTAACCGACGTTAAAACTTCCTCTTCCAAGTTTCTCTTCCCTCACTGCCCTTCCACAACTTTCTCTTCCCTCACTGCCCCTCCACAACTTTCTCTTCCCTCACTGCCACTCCACAACTTTCTCTTCCCTCACTGCCACTCCACAACAACCGCCAAACCCAAACCCTCAAACCCCTTCCAACTTTCTCTTCCCTCACTGCCACTCCACAACAACCGCCAAACCCAAACCCCTACGTCTAAGCTTCAGGTTATTAGGATTAGGGTTACGGAGGTGCAAACCTTTGATTTCTCCAACATTTCACTAACAACAAAAACACAGATGAATAACATTATAAATCATAAATAGTTATAATAATAATAATGTTGATTTGAAGTAAAAGCACGAGTAGCAATTACCAGTCTGAATGTAGTTGCAGATGTAAATGCAGCGGCCATGGATTGAGTCCTCACTCCACCACACACACAGACCAGCGCCACTGCGACTCTAACAAGATAATTCTCATGGCTCATACCAAAAAGAAAACAGAAACAAAAACGAACAAATGAACAAAGAAAATGAAAACAGAGACTAAAAGAAAAATTTGAACAACGAAAACGAAAGTTACTTCCGATTAGAGAGACAGAGCGAAAGAGGGAGAGAGAACTCAAAGAGGGAAAAATGGCACCAAAAGTCGCGACAGAGGGAGATAGGAGAAGCGCGCAAAAAAATAGAAGAAATGGGGCTGAGGGGTTTGAAATAATGACCATCAACGTCGGTTACTGAATAAACCGACGTTAAATCAATATACAACGTCGGTTTCTTTAGTAACCGACGTTGATACTCAACAATTCCATGTCGGTTAAATAGATAACCGACGTTGTTATATTTTCGACGACGGTTGTATTTCTAACCGACATGAAAAATGTAATTATATTTACAACTTTGCCACCGCGTGTAAAACAACGTCAGTTATATTTATAACCGACATTATTTGATGACGTTGAATCCCATTTTTGTAGTAGTGAGTACATGGCAGTTTTTAAAGCATACATCCACAGCGATACAGGCAAAGATGAATCGCTTAACATGCTCCTAACCATATCCATTAAAGTTCGATTATGCCTTTCTGACACACCATTTTGTTGTGGTGTACCTGGCATTGTGTATTGAGCACAAATACCATATTTTCCATAATATTCACCACCTCTATCTGATCTTACAATTTTCACTTTTCTATCTAATTGCCTTTCCACTTCATTTATAAAAATCTCCAATATATTCACTGCTTGAGATTTTTCATTTAGCAAATAGACATACCCATAACGTGAAAAATCATCAATAAAGGTGATAAAGTATCTTTCTTTATTGAAAGAATTTACGTCAAAAGGTCTACATATATCCGTGTGTATAATTTCAAGAAGCTGAGTGCTTCTTGTGGCTCCTTTCTTTGTGTGTTTTGTTTGTTTGCCTTTAATACAATCCACACATATATTTAGATCAGTAAAATCTAATTCCAGAAGAATTTCATTCTTTACTAATCTTTGCATTCTTTCTTTGGAAATATGTCCCAAACGTTTATGCCACAAATAAGCAGAACATTCATGCACTGCCAACATTATGATGCAAGGTCATAAGAGTTTCAGCATATAAATTATCAAGATTCAATTTATATAAACCATCATAAAGTGTACCAGATCCAATCATAATAGTACGCTTATATAAACTGAAACAACCATTCCCAAATCTAAAAGAATACCCGACAACATCAAGTTTAGACAAAGAAACTAAATTCCTAGAAATACTAGGTACATAAAATGTATCAAACAAGTCTAAATGAAATCTAGTGTCAAGGATTAAACGATAAGTCCCGACAGCTTCCACTGGAACCTTCACTTTATTTCTCATGAAGACGAACTTCTCATTTAGGTTTGTGGTTCGGGTTGTAAGGAATCCCTGCATCACATTAGAAACATGAGTCGTACATCCAGAATCAATCTACCAAGTATTATGGGGAATTTCAGTTAAATTTGATTCAAAACATACGTAAGCATTATGCTCACCCTTCTTTTCGAAACAAGCTTTACGTTTTGTACAATTCTTCTGGAAATGTCCAGACTTTCCACAAAAATGACACTTGTCATCTTTCTTCTAGATCTTAGCAGAGGACTCGCCAATCTTCAATGGTCCTTTGGCCTTTCCATGCTTCTTACCAAATTTCTTTTCAGCTCCTTTATTCTTCACATAGTGAATGGAGTGATTTCCTTGATTCTTAAGTCTGGTCTCCTCCTGAACCAACCTACTATGCAATTCATGCACATTCCATTTGTCTTTCATGGTGTTATAGTTCATCTGGAAAGGACCATATTCTAACGGTAATGAGTTCAAAATGAACTGTACAAGGAAATTCTCATCCACTGCCATTCCTAAAGACTTCAGTCTTGCTGCAATGTTTGTCATTTCAATGACATGCTCGTGCATAGTACGAGAACCATCAAACTTCATGGTGGTTAAAGTACTCATCAATGTCCCAGCGAGGAACTTATCAGCCGTTTGGGAGCGCTCTTCCACAAATTTCATAAACTCTTTCGCACTCTCAATTTTGGGAAGAGCTGACTTAATATTATTCGCTATGCTCATTCGCATAAACATCAGGCTAAGTCTATTTGATCTTTCCCAAGCCTTAAAATGGGTTTTCTCTTCATTGCTACTAGAATCTGTAATAGCAACAGGTTTTTCAACCTGGAAGGACAAATCAAGATCCAAAACACCTAAGTAAAACTGGACTTGTTCGCTCCAATCAGCATAATTTAACCCATTAAAGACTGGAATAGACGTAGCCTGTGCATGTAAAGATACAGGAACGGATGCTGCAAATTAATACATGCTTAACTTTAAGCTTTGAGTTATAGAAAAATAAAATAAAATAATAATAATACAAATTCAAACAATAAACCATTTTATGTATACTAATGCTCTCCTTTGGGTGATACATTAATATACAACAACATAATGATGCTTAACAAATTAACATTATTCGGTAAGACAAACACATCAATAAGAAATATTCACTATCTTTGGATATATAAATAAACTAATAATGCATAGTCAGTACCAACAATCATATTTATTATTTTAAGGACAACCAATAAACCTTTGGGTGATTCACAAATGCCTTATAACAATGAATTTCAATTAACTCCATAAATAATTTATTCATAATTTAGCATCCTTCTATGAGTAATTGAAATAAAATTTATCATTAATTTTAGAATTAAATAACATAAAAATTTGATCACTTTGGTGACTAACAAATTTATTATAAATTAATTCCAAAATATGGGCATTTAAAATACATAATGAAAATAAAATAGAAAAAATACCCAAAACTTAATCAAATCCTCACACAATGAATGTAAACAATTCATATCCCAAAACTTGATGCACAATGAACGTAAACAATTCAGAAATTGGATGCACAATGAATGACAAAAATCCAAACTTGCAATTCAGATCTCACAATAGCTTCAAAATTAATCAAAATTAATCAAAATTCAAATTGTTTTGTTATAGTATCGCAGCGGAAGTCAAAACATGATTGGGCACAACCCAGATTGAATACGCAAAACAGTGCCAAATTGAAAACGCAAAACAGTGCCAAATTGAAATTGCAAAACAGTGCCAAATTGAAATTGCAAAACAGTGCCAAATTGAAATCGCAAAACAGTGCCAAATTGAAATTGCAAAATAGTGCCAAATTGAAAATGCAAAACAGTGCCAAATTGAAAACACAAAACAGTGACAAATTGAAATTGGCATATTGAAAGACGCGCACTGTTACTTGATATTAAAAAAAAGGAAATTGATTTGAATCAAATTTCAATTAAAACGCGCACAGTAGTATGCGCTCATCATCAAATTGAAATTGGCTTGAAATTGGTAAACTTGAAAGACATGCACAATTTCACAATGCAAAAAACAAAATTGGCAAACTAAATAAAATTGAAAATTGATTGTGTCCAATGCCAGCAATTATAAAACTGCAAAATTGATTGTGGCAAATGCTGGAAATTGAACGCGCAACGCGCAATATCAATAAAGAACCCAAAATTGAAAGTTTCGATACGTAGGTGAAAAATTGCATATTTCATAATCGATTAATCAATTAAATGTCCACAGTCCCAAAATAAAATATTACATGCATAACGAAAGTATATAACATCAATAAAAGCGGAACATCATCAGGTTGTTTATCCCTAATTAAAATTAGGGTTTGTAAATTGGGAAAAATTTAATTCATAAAATTAATAAAATATTATTTAGGGAAAATCATAAATTCAATAACCTGGCTCTAATACCACATGTAAGTTCTTAATATTAATAAAATAGGATCTTTGATATTTATGATTTTACCATAATTGAGAAATTTTACTAACCTTGATCCATGATAAATCACTCGAATTTCTTTGATGGCTTACGTGAGACTCCTTTTCACAGATGAGGCAGAACCCTATTCTGTCTCTTATATAACCAATATCCATCAGATTGGTTACCTAGGTTAATAACTTCCCATAATAACCTTTAGGTCCCTCTAATTTTATTAAATCATAATTAGACCCATAAATATATTTTACATGTGTCACATAATTAATTAATTTATTTAATTAATTCTAACAAAACACTCCCTTGAAAGACATCCAAGTGTCTCAAACCTTTAGAAAAGTACCAAGAGACCTTTCCTCACCAATTAGGAACCACAAAACAATCTTGCAATTACACTACACATACGAGAATTAAAAGAAAACATTGCGGAAATTTAAATTGCAAGGAATTAAAGAAACGTAAATGATTGGCTGAAATATAAATTGCAAGAATCATAAAAAAGAAGAAAAAAAGCATTAAATTGCAGAATTGTAAATTGTAATACCAAATTGAAGAAACATTGCAAACGAGAGAGGAAAAGGTACGTTACTCTACTCCTAACTTTGCTCCCAATTCTACAAATGAAAACTTTCTAAAATGAAAAGATGCTCGTCAAAAATGACTATTAGCATACATATTTGTGCTTTATTGCATATTATTGTAAGATATTCCAAAAGATAGAGTGACTTGTCTTTCCGAAATCTATTTCAATATTTTGGCACTTTATTGTTTTCCTGCTTCTTCAATTTCCTCATTTTCCGTCACCCATAATTTTCCTTTTTTTTAATAAATAAACTCGTATTTATTAAACAATGGTGATACTAAAGTATTTTAACTTACCGTGATTTTGCATTTGAATAACGAATAAGATATTCTATTATTTATTTGCGTAAAAGAATTTTGAAATATATCATATTATTTTTAATATTCAGAATTCAGATTCTCGTTCAAATCATGCTTGGATGTATGATATGTGTTTTTGTAATAGAGGTGGTTTGAAGAAGTCTTTTGTCGTGAAAGTTGATGAGTTTGTATGACATGCATTCCATTGAACCTCCCTCTACTTCTCTTATGTCTTTGTGTTATAGCATCAACTCAAAAGCTTCTATCTTTTAGCATCAGTGGGAGCGTTCGCTATTCAATAATTATAATTAAAGACTAATATAGAGTAAAGATCAACTAAGCAGGTTTTATCTTTACGACTTGAGACCCATGCATCATGTGGCTTTATATTATACATTTATAATATTTTATTTTTCACATAATTATAATATTTTATTTAAGCTTTTAAATACATAATCAAAATTTTATTTAAAACTATTTGCAAACACTAACGATTTAAATTTAAGAATAATACTCTCTTATAAAAGAAGGTCAAAAGTAACTTTATGATTAAAAAATATGTTTTGTGAACAGTTACGCACTATCAAATTTATTAGTATGCATTATTAGACTTGGGTTTGTTCTACGACATAATGAGACACTAAAAATTATGTTGTGGACTTGATTTGAACAATATATAAAATCAAATAGATAAATAGATATAAATAAAGATAAATAGATATAGATATACCTTCTGAATCATTTCAATCTTGTCTATGAGAAAGTTAGAGTATGAAAATTCTATGAGATTTTCCAATGAAGAGTAACTTTGGAATTCTACGAGAGCTTCTATTTTGTCTCTTTCTCATGCCAAATGTTCGTTTTCATTTGTCTTGTCTTTTAAATTTTACGTTATCAAAATCTAGCATACATATTTGTGCTTTATTGCATATCATTGTAAGATATATCAATAATTTAAGAAAAAATATTATTTCAACCATTTTGATTACTAGAAAAAAAAATATTTATTTCAAGAATGAATTTGGTATCTTTCGACCTAAGTTTTCCTTTCAAATTTTATAGAAAATAATTATCTTTGTTATTATACTTTACCACAAGTATAAATAAAAATCAATAAGAATCGTTTTATAAAGTAAATTTTTATCCTCTACTTCTAGAATTTTTCACATTATGTTTATGTTAATAATAAAAAAAATAGAGTTAAACTTATGATTTTGGATGAAAATAGAAAAATACATGTACTTAAAAAAAAATTATCTTTAACAATAAATCAATATCCTTAATTGATGTTTGTATGTAATATTATTAATGCAATCTATTTTTATTTATAAAATATTCTATATTACTTAAATATTGTTTGAATATATAATACAACATTTCAAGAGTGATAAAACTACTTATATACATCCCCTAAAATTAATTTTATTATAACTATGAAAAAAGAATTACGAAATCTACATTCTAGCATACTACCTCCACCGCAAACCTCTTAATAGAACTTCCACAATCCGTTGGACCAAATGTATTCTCTGAAACATGAATTGAACAAGCGTTCTTGCCAACGCATGCCTACACAATGAAATATTCAAGTTATTAACTTACTTAGATCATTTCATCTGAACAATAATCTTAAAGAAAACATACAAATACTATGAGCGTCTTACCTTTTCCACGATAGACAATGCATTCTTGCTTTCGCAACTACCCTTTTTGAATGCTTTGCACACTCCTTTGGGATCACCAAAGCTTGAAAATTTAATAGCAGAAATTGGTCGATTCTGGCAAGACAAGTCCAAGGTATTATTCTCATACGCATTTCCACATGCACTACCAACAACAACAGTTTGGAAATTCACTAATGAAGGGTTACCACCCAACTCCTCAAACAAAACCAAAGTATTTTCATCATCTTGCAGATAGGAGCGAGGGACATGGTACCTGAATAATTTAAGACATAATTAAATTAATATCTTATTATAACATATATAAAACAATAATAAACACTAGAAAAAAAGAGAGAAGAACATGGTAATAGTAAAACCAACCATCTCTGTGTTGGGTTCCCACAATTAGTAACACATTTTGAGTTGGTATACTCTCCACGATAATCACATGGCTCATCACTACAACCCTCTTCCTTAGCAATGTAACTGGGCCAAATACGTCCAAGGTTTTGACCATTCACCCATGCATAGCCTTTGCCCATTCCTTCCAAATACACCACAACAGGGTCTGAGCCACTTGGAGCTTTGAATGTAGTCTTCCAAATATAAAACACATTAGTTAGTTTTTAAGTTCTAATTAAATTATAATTAAAAGGTTATTACAATTCAAAAAATTATTAAAAAAATGAAGATTAATTACCTTGTACCAAGTGAGCATTCTATTTATGGGTAACTCCTCAGATTCCCATTTGCCAGCTGAGTCTTCTTCACTAAAGTATTTGTAGTTCCAACCATTTAAGCCAACATTGTACAACCATTTGTGTGATGATAAATCCGTAATGATGGTTTCATCACCTTTTGTACTGATGGTTTCATCACCTTTTGTACTGACCAACTGTATTGGCCCAACAAGACCGGAATGCCATGTATCATAGTGTGGTCCATAGTTCTATTTTTTCACAATATAAGCATATTATTAATTAATTAATTACTAATCAATAAAATTGCAACAAATTATTTATGCAAAATTAAGCAAAACAAGGTCCATAGGTAAAGAACCTGAAGTCCAACGGTGACACTAAGCAAGCTTATGGTATTTGTTCCAAGCTTCAACTTTATCTTTGTCTCAAATTTATCATTTCGAATTCCATATGTGGCCCAATGGGAGCCTATTCAATAAAGAGTGGTGGAAACTTGTTATGAAATTCTGACACAAATAGTAGAATGTTAATAAGCACATGAATATAAAATAATACCAATATGTTCTCCATTGACAAATGCGTGAATTACATGGCCGCTGCCGTTAATCCTAAGACTCATATTTTTGTTCCAAATTGGATCATGATACGTGACGTTAAGTCTGTCACAAAAAAAATATGAGATTTTTTCTAACCTTGGCAGTGTTATACTCTTCATGCTGACAATCAAGAAGAAGACTAACAGACCACGCTGGAACTATATACTTATTTCCTCTAAAGGTTAGGGTGGCATCAGTGGTAGTGTTGGTGTTACTCAATAAGCAACTTGATGATTCATTGGTGGCATAAATGGTGGCCTTAATATTTGAAAGCACATTGTTAGTAGGACTTTTATTCTTCTAAAAAGGAAAAGAAAAAACTTAAGTTATCCAATTTGCTTTAGTATTTTCACCATTCATTTACCATAACAGAGTTGTCAAAATTAGTCTCAGAGACAATCCCATTTGTAAGAGTTTCTTCCATTGACTTCAAAGCACTGTGAAGTTCTTTAAGGTGACCCCATTTTGGTTGAGCAATGTTGCCTACAAATATTAATAAAATGAATTAGAGATCAAGGTGTTAGTTAATCCATGAAAAGTTGATATTCAATGAAAAATAATATTATATAACTTTTAATATTTATAAATTCAATTACCATATTCATTAAGAGGAGCATCGTAATCATATGAAGTGGTAATATATGGACCTCCGGCTATTCTACCGAAATTAGTGCCACCATGATACTGAACAAAAACAAAACGTATACATATATTTTAATATAAATTAACTAAGATAATGGAAACGATGATTAATAATTTGAACTGAAAATTATTATTATTTTTTACCATGTAATAATTTTGGAATGTGCCTCCAGTTTGGAAAAATCTAGCCACGGAGAAAGCAACATCTTCGGCAGTTCTGTGTGGATCTCTACCACCCCAATTCTTGAACCTTAAATTCACCCAAAAATAAAAGCATAGATATAAACTCTAATAATAAAAAAGTGAGCTAAAATTTCTTATTCTTTTATAATTAAAAATTGGAAAATGAGTTAGGAATATTAGACGTACCAGCCCACCCAATTTTCTGTCCACATTTTAGGACTGTTAGGATTATTGGGTTCAAAGTTGTGACAGTACCAACGATTGCAAGTATTGATCTACATGTGAAAATGAAAAATGTTAGCTTCATTGCACATATTATTTATCTAACCATATAAGAACAAATACCATACCATTGGTTGAGGAGCATCAGACTCCTGGCACATGATCCATGGAACTCCAACATTCAACGACTCCACCATGTTTGCGCACCAATTTATGTAAGCTTTTCCCACTTCTCCATAATGTGAAATTACGTTACCATATTCATTTTCAATCTGAAATATTATTCACCAAGTTATCTCCAAGCACATTAATGACGATGGTGGAGTTAGAAATTTTAGATGAGAGGAGCCAAACTAATTTATCATCACTTATCAATAGTTAATATAAAAGAATATTTATATATATTTTAGTTTGTTTTTTCTTGACCGGATGATACTTGTTAAAAATAAATATATTACAAATATAAAAAATATATTCTTAAAAAGTAAACAAAAATATCTCCTTTTACATATATTTAATTATTATGGATTAGAGAGATTTAATTTAGATTTAACTTTACCTATTTTTTTTATAAAATTTTCTACAATATTATGAAATATTTTATTATATTTTGATTGACTTAAATTTATATTTAATCATTTATATAATTTTATTACCGATGTTACAAACATTTTACATATTATTAAATTTTTTATGATAAAAAGTCATAAAAATATTTTAAAAATATTATAAAAAAGTATATTTTATTAATAAATAAAAAAATTATACTAGTATGCTGTATTTAATTTTATTACAAATTATAAAATAAATATCTTATTAATCTTTAATTTATTAAAAAACTAGGCCTATTTATTATCACTTTTTACTATCACTAAAAGAAAGTTTAGAGATTTAAAAATTATCAAAATTTCTTTAAAAAAATGAGTTTTATTTATTTTGTTAATATTTATTAAAAAATAAGATCATAAAAAATAAAATCGTTAATTTATATACATATATAATAATGAGGGGAGAACGATGATCCCCTTCACTCGAACTTTTATATATTTCAGAGTTGTTGTGACCGCTTCTATCCTCTCTTGGCTCCTCCCTAATTAATGAAATGATTCTAATGATATCTAAAAGAAAAGAGAAAGTTACCTGAGTAAGAATTATGGGATCACCTTGAGAAGCAAAAAGTTTCTCTTTTTTTACCATATCGACGATCAAAGTAGTGAAATTTTGCATTTCATTCTTGATTTCAAAATAAAAGAAAAAAAGGTCAACAATAATATAATTTGGATAAAATTAAAAATAAAAAAAAAAATTAAATATTACCATAAACACATTATTGAGAGTCCTAAGCTCCACACCAGGTAAATTGTGAACCCACACAGGAATCCCTCTAAAAGATGAAAAATTTGATAAACTTAGATATGAGAAAAATATGATAGTAAAGATTAATTAAAAAAATGGTGAATAGTTTACCCATAGTTCCATTCAGCACAAGTATATGGTCCAATGCGAAGAACACAATAGAGGCCAGCCTCTTGAATGGTCTTGAGAAATCTAATGAGATCGTTATTGCCAGTAAAATCATAGACACGACGAGAAGGTTCATGTGCATTCCAAGAAACATATGTTTCGATTGTGTCTAAACCACCTTCTTTGGATTTCTTCATTAAGTCGGGCCACATCTACATAATAATCAATTAGTGTTAAGATGTATAAAATTATCAAAAGAAGAAAAAATAAATGCAGTGGTTACCTCAGGCGTGCTTCTGGGATAATGGATTGATCCAGATATAAGCACCCTCCGTTTTCCATCAATTTTTATGGCTCTTCCATCATGAGAAACTTCAATAGCATTACTCGCAAGTAAACAAATACCAAGTAAGAAAAAACAAACTGACAAAGAGAAGAACTTCATTATATATTGAGAAGAAGTAGAACTCCGTGATACTAATTTCAAGCTTCTTTACTAAATTTATAGAGATCAAAATAATTCTTCAACACAATTCATTTCTATAATTATCTCATATCTATTTTATTTGTTTCCTAAATATTATCTTTCCAACTCATGACAACTTTTCTCTGTTATTATTTAATTAAATTAGGTTTTTTACTAATTTCATAAATATTACATTCTCAAAGTAAACACAGTTTTAAAATTTATAAATTAAATTGCTCTTAATTTTCATTATAAATAAATATTTTTAAATTTATAAATTATATAATACTAAACTATTAGAAATCAATATTTTAAACTATAAATTATATTTTATATTTATAAAACATATATAATTTAATATGTTTCTTACATTACAAGTAAATAAAAAATAAATAAAAAGGGAAGTATTTCAGATTATTAAATCAAATATCTCTATGTTTATGCTTGCTTGCTCTAGTTATATTTTATATTTCTCCATTATTTAATCTTATAAATAATTTTAATTATTTTTCTTCGTAGGGGCGTTTGCAGTACGGTTTGGTGCGATTTTTTATTAAAAATACACTTGAACCAAATATAATAGTTATATGCAGCTTGGTTTAGTTCAATTTGAAATAGAAAAAAATGCAAACCAACCCAAACCAATTTTAATATTTTGATTTTGTTTTAAATTTTTGGGAATCATTTCAGTTATGTAATTGAAGTAGACTCGAAACTGTGAATTTTTGTTCAAAATTATATAATTAAAGTAGTATATTTCATATATGTTACAATTATATATTTTCTTTCACTCATTTGTCGCAATTTTATTCTTTTTCTAGTTTAAAAGTTCAAGATTTATATTTTTTTTTTATGGATTTAGGTTTTTTCATATTAATATGTTGTAATTTTTTGTCTTTACGAGATAGAAATCGAAGATTTGTTTTCTTTTTATTTTTGGGATTTCTTTAACTAATATGTCAACATGTATGTTTTTTGATAAATTTATATTAAAATAACCCTATTATGTGGAATTAAAGTTCAAATTCAAATTAGTTTGACATTCCATATATTCAACAATTCCAAATCATAAACTTAAATTGAAAGTTGGTATACTCATAATGTTTTTAAAGAAAAGAAAAAGGTATTTACAATGAAAAAAGATTTATCAATAATTTAAGAAAAAAATATTATTTCAACCATTTTGATTTGCTCAGGAGTGCAAAGGTTTAAGTGTGAGGTATTTGATGTGACTGAATTTTAACATATTTTAAATAGCTAATAATGTTATGTTAATGTTTATAATGTGTTAACAAAGCTTAATTAACCTTGATTTGTATTATTGGGCCTTTAGAAGCCTTAACACAAAACTTTCTATAAAAACAGTAAATTAGCATTGTTTTATTGTATATGGGTACTGACATAGGCCCACTGTTTTATTTATCATTTTTTTTAAAGATCTCCTAAAATTATGATTCAAGTTGTGTGATAAACTAGACCCATTCAGATTTCCAGAGCATCCAGAATTTCTAAATTTGGAGCGGAATTGGATTTTATATAAATAATTAAAGTGGGGTTAAGCGCACTAGGCTGGCCCAACGGACATGCTTCAGTAAATTAATTACCTAAAATTCTCTTGATCTCCAAAATTAATAAGAACGGTGGCGTTTGGAAGCTAACTCGTAGACCTTTCAAAGGGGACCCTAAACGTCCGATTTGAACAAGAAACAAATAAACTGCACATGAATGAAGTGTACGCTACTGCACTGAAGCGAGCCTAGCGCGTCCCTTGGAGTCTCTCTCAAGTAATTGGATCACCTACGGTGATTAACCTTGCAATAATTAATTGTACAGTAGTATAAGGTATAAATAACTTGTCTTAATGTGAAAAAATGTGGTGGATGAAGCTTTATTCAGATTTAGATCAATCTATTCGAATTCTCTCAAAGCTCTTCTGCGCGCACCATGGTTTTCACTTGTGTTCTACGTTTTCTCTATTTTCATGTATGTGTTCTTCCGTTTTCACCATATTTCTTCATGATTTGGATCTGAATTCTCTTCTTCTACCATGCTTTATTGTTTTCTTTAAAGATTTAATGCTTTAGGTTAGGTTTTACCGAACAAAGATCATGGAATTTGATGACGCATGTTTCACAATGCCTTGGCTTGTGTTCTTGAGTTGATTTAGCTTGTGGAAACCTACCGGTTGGAGGTTGAAGATTGCAAGCATTCTGTGCATTTTATGGTGAGGGTTTAATCGGTTGATAAGCCTTTACAATGTCAAGAATAACAAGACTTAGGATTGGCTAGGGCACCGAAGTCACTTTTCTTGGTTTGAGTTCATGTTTTCTTTAATTTTTCATGCCTTGTAGTGTAGTGATTTTATGAATTCCGAAACTGTATTGCTTTCAAACTTGGCTGTAATTGAGTTTTAATTAGGGAGGAAAGGTTTCTTTCAATTGGATTGGGGTTTAGGTCACTCAAATGTCTTTTGAGGGGTGAGTTAATTGGGATTCACCCATGACTTAAGCTTTGTGAAGATTGTAGCACTTTCAAACTAATTCTAATTCAATTGCATCCATGTTAGGTAGATTTAAATGCTTTTCTTTACTGTTTTAATCTGTTCTTAGATGATTTAGGATGTTAGTTTAGGTTTAATCCAGTTTAGACATTAGTTTAGATATGATTTCATGCATTAGGTAGTGTAGCATAGCTTACTGTGCTTTGAAATTCCATTTTAATTTTCTTGCATCCCAAACCCCTTGGAAAATACTGGAAAATACATAAATATTCATTGGTGCATTCATTCCATTGCTCATTCATTGCATTTGCCACTGATTTTGATTTCTAACCGAGTGACACTATTTACCACAGTCAGATTTTGAAACCACGCGCACCAACACACACTCATACGGTCATCTCCCATTTCTAAAACTCAAAACTCAAAAATAATTGCATTTCACTCGGTCAACCATATGTTTTATAGCTTGTGTTAAGTTCTTGACCGAGACATTTTGTGTAGTTTAGCCTCTGACCGAGATTAGCACCAATTTTGGCACCACACTTGCATCAGTTTTAGTTTTACTCGGTCAACCTTATGATTCTTCCAAATTTTCTACACCAAGAATTTTACAGGAGTATTCATTCATCATTTCTGATCTCCCATTTCTTTCTTGACCGAGAGATTTTGTCTCAATTTCATTTTGATCGAGTGCATCTAATTCTGATCGCGTGTGGCAAGGTTTTTGACCGATGTTACTGTTCACCACGGTCAGTTTTGTGATTTTTGCATATTTTGATCCAGTTTGCATTTTGTTTCATTTCCATTCATTGCATAGCATATTTTAACCCCTTTTTAGTTCATTTTATCATTACATTGCATTCATTTCCCTATTGAATCATTCACATCTCATTCATCTATTCTCACTACTTTCCTAGATTGATATCTTGGTTCCCACTATACTGCATTATCTTTAGGGGAATCATTATTTGTAAAGCGCATAGTACGACATATTGCTCTTTCACCCCACGCGCCTAATGGAGACCCTATTGAAAGAATTGTAGAAGATTAAGCAAGGTTAGAAGAGGAGTGCTAATGAAATGAGTCAATTAAGGGAGGAAAATACCAAAATGCGATGAAAGATAGAAGAACATGAAGGGCTCTTCTCTTGAACTGGGAGGCCTGTTGCATCTCGGTCCAGAAGAGCTCCTCCCACTATAGTCGTCGAGGTGGCAACTTCTCAACTAACCCTAGAAGTGCCAACAACCACGAGCAATAGAAGAGATTCCCAACTTGAAGGCGACAGCAACCGACCAGACTCTCGCCCAGACGTACTCTTGTCCCCACGACTCGGCAAGGAGGAGGAGTGTCTTCATCCCTTTGTAGATGGAATCGTGGAACCGCCCCTCCCTACCTCCTAGAGGGGTTTCATGATGGAAAGTTATGATGGCACCTCCTACCCAAATGCCTACCTACATGCCTTCCAGACCCTCATGAACTTGTATTCTACCAATGATGCAATCATGTGTAGGGTCTTCCCCACATCATTGAGGGGGGCAACCTTGAGTTGGTTCTGTGCCCTCTCGGCCAACTCTATTGATTGTTATCCTACTCTGTGTACGGCTTTTTGCACCAAATTCGCAGCAAGTCGACCACAATCGTTGATCGAACTAGCTTTGGATGTCAAGCAGGAAGAAGGAGAACCCTTAAGAGCATTCATGGACAAATATTCGAAAGTATGTCTACAGATTCCTGATTTTGAAGCACCTATAGCTCGACACCACCTAGTCATTGCCCTCAGACCAGGATATTTTTTTGATAACCTCTCTAAACGCCCTGCCAAGACCCTAGACGAGGTGCGAATGAGAGCCACCTCAGCCCCCTCCTATCAAGAGAGAAACTGAGAGGGCAAAATAGGACAGAGTAAGCAAGCGTCACCAGCCAAAACCAAGGGAAGGATGAGTGTCTCGATTTCCTCACTATACTCCCCTGACGGTAAATCATGGACTAGCCCTAGAAGAAGCGTTGAATGTTGACTTAATACAAATAAGGAAAGTGCCCACACTGCCAAACGCGGATCTCTCAAAAACATTGTGTATATCACAAAAATTATGGACACTCCACAAACGAGTGTGGCCCTAGGAGACAAGATTGAAGAATTAATACAGGCGGGGCACCTAAAAAAACTAGTGAAAAGAGAGGAAAGAAAATACACAGGGTAGACCGAAGACGGTCAGTCCAACCATCGAGATGGTAGCGGTAAATCCAAGCCAAGAAGCACGAATAGACAAGAGGAAAGTTGGGAAGAAGAACGATGTCCAAAACCTGTCTGAGGTGTCATCAATACCAATGCAAGAGGAGGCGCCTCTAGCTCTGCGAGAAAACGTCACCTCAGAAATATATAAGTTGTCCACTCAACCAGCTGGACATGGCTGAGAATGCCTCCGATAACCTTCACAGATGCTGATTTCAAGGGGATCGACCCCCAGTAGGATGATCCCATGGTCATCACAATAGAAACCACCAACTTTGCTGTTAAGAAAAAACTAGTAAACTAGGGCAGTTTAGTAGATATCCTTTATTGGCATATGTTTCAAAAAATGGAACTTTCTAGAGAAACCCTACTGATGTAGCTTGATTTTTGCTTATAACTAAATATTAACACAGGTCCTAACATGTTTATAATGTCCGAAATTAACTTAATTAAGCTGAAAATGTATTTTTAGGAATTTAGAAGTATAATTACAATAATTATCTATTTGATTGTACAAATTGAGAAAGGTACATTGTTTCATTTATATCTTTGTCTACAAGTATCCCAAAATCATGATTCTAGTTGTGTTGGAAACTAGACTCGATAATATTTCATATCAAAGTTGAACCGCGCAATTTGGAGTTAAATTGGATTTTTGGCACGTGTTCAAAGTGAAGCTAACTGCAGTTGCAGTTCAAGAAGAGTGTCTCTCAAGTTATGGGTTTCCTCAAGTTATCTAGGGCCCGTGAACTAATTGTATTACTTCTATAGTATAAGTAGATCATTAAGATTTGTAATTAAGTAGATTTGGCATAAAGAAGAATTCATTTTAGTGTTTAGAATTCTCAGTACATGGCTTCCACGTTTTCAGTTAATTCTGTTAGAAACTCTTCTTGTATTCTCATGTTTTCTCTTCAAGGAAGTGTTCTAACTTGTCGAGTTCCATTGTTCTTGTGCCTCTTCTCATTCTTCTTTCATTCTTCTTGCGTTTAATTCATGCTTTGACATTTTACATTTCGAATTTGAAGCTGTGGAAGAAAATTTTACTTGTTACACAATGCTTAGAGTTTATCTCTCTTTTTGGCTTACTTTGCAATTGCTTCTTGGTTAAGAGTGAGAACAAAGCTGTGAATCTTCACACTTCTTGAACGTTCATTCGATTGGTTAATTGGATGTTTGAATAGAGGGAAGATTAATCTCTAAGATTGGCTAGAATTTAGAATTTTCTCCACTATTTCATGTTCTGCACTTTAACTCTTGCATTTTCAATTCCAGCAACTTTAATTGCTTGCAAAGTTGTTTTTAATTCTGTAGTGAGTAGTTCGAAGGATATTTTATAGCTTGTAATCGATGAGGGAGGATTCCTTAGTATCTTCTTGATAATATAGAGCACTTGGATGTCTTTCAAGAGAGCATAGTGTAAGGAAACTTGCATAAGGTGTTCTTGCTTTATGTTCTTGATTTGATCTAGCACCTTCAAGTTGATTCCAATTTGTGAAACTCTAGTAGAGAGTCTTATTGTTTTCATTTTACTACTTTTAGTTTTAGAAGTTCGAATAATTTAAATTTGAGTTGAAATTCTGCATAGCTTTAGCTTTAATTCAATGAATTCGCATTTTCCAGATTTGCATAGTAATGTTTTTGTTTTGGTCATGTTCTAGTTTTGGTAAATTTTCCAGATTTGAGTTGTTGTTTGATTAAATTTATTTTGATTCCTGGTTTGATATTTCATAGCATTTTGATTCCAGTTCCAATAAGATTCAATTCATCATCTATATTCTGCATAATCCTCATGTTTAGCATCTTACATTGAATTAGATAGGAAATTTTGCTTTGGTTCTTATTTTACATTCCAAAATTCTTCATAACATTTATTTTGCATATTTTCTACATTTTGCACTTTGTTAAATACTCAAAACTCTCGTTTTATATTCTGCAACTCATTCATTCATCATCAACTAAACATCTAACCATTACATCATTTTCATTCCATTGAATACACAAATCCATTAATTCATTCATCAAAACAAAAAAATCAAACAAAACTGCATTTGTTGACATATTCTACATTCCACTAACCATTCATTGTATTCCTCTAGTTAGTCACGACCACACCACAATTTAACATTGATCTAGTTTACAAAAACTCCAAAAACAGTTTTATTCAACTACTTACTGATGAGACTCATTTTTATCCTATTTTATTTATCTAATTATGTTATCTTAATTTTTATAAGTTGTTAACAAAGATAAATTAAGCTATATTTGAGTTATTGAACCTTTTGAGGCCTTAACACAGAAAAGTGCATAAAAATAGTAAATTAAGCATTGTTTTATTCTAACCCGAAACTGACATAGTTCACTGTTTTATTTATTGTAATTTCTACAAAGATCCAAAATTATTGATTCTGGTTGCAGATTAAAATAGACACGTGCAGCTTTAAGAAAAATTTGAAGCGTGTGATTTGGACAAGAATTGAAGCTTCCACGCATGTTTGAAGTTGGCACGAGTGCAGCTCAAGTTCAGCTCACGCGTCTCATGAGTCTCTTGTGATTAAATTGGGCTCCAGAATTCAATTGATCTCTGATTTGAATGAAACTTGATGTGCTGATTAGATAACTTAATGGGCTTCAATTGGGCATAGAAATCACTTAATTTGGACCTTATTTGAAGTTTACATAAATTTATGAAGTGGGGTTCACCAGGCCGGATTGGCCCAGTGAACATGTGCGAGTGTTTGAATTATAGAAAACGCGCCACAACACCAAATCAAGCAAAAATGGTGGCGTTTCAAACCTAAGACGTAGAGCTTTCAGGAGGATTTTGAATCGTTGAATTTGGAGTTGAAACGAAGAAACTGGGCGCGTTTTAATTTGACTGAAGTGCCAAACGCCTGAGCTATCGCGTCTCTTGTAATTCTATTTCATTGTAATTTGATTAGCTACATCCGTGTGTATTGTAATAAGTTGTGTAGGAGTATATATAGTTAAAACTGAGATCTAAAACGTGAGTTTGTGAGTTGTGAAGTGATGATTCAGATCTAATGCGTAGAGCTTTCGTTTTCTCTCTTCTTCTTCACGCGGCCATGGATCTTCCATTTTCTTTGCTTGTGCGCACCTTGTGTTCTTCATGTGTGTATGTTTCCGCTTCTTTCTTTCCATGAATTCTGCTGTGTTGGATTTGTTATGAATTCTTTCTCACCTCCTTTAATGTTTTTCTTTAGATCTTAGATGAATTAGAGTAGTTTTACCGAATGATATTCATGGAAATTGCCACCAATGACTCACAATGCTTAGATTTGGACCTTGACTTGCCATAGCTTGTGGAAACCTTCTAAGAAATTGTGGAAGCTTGCAAATCTGTTTGTTGAAATTCTAAATGAAAGAGATTAGGGTTTCACAATGTTGAGATAATCCAAAAGCTAAGATTGGCTTGAGTTATGTGTGCACGTTCCAAGAGTTGATTTCTTGCTTTCTTTACATGCTTTCCTTTAAATGTTTTGATTTACATGCTTTAAATGTTAGAATAGATTACTGTTTTCCTTAGATATAGATCTGTATTGCTTTGTTAGATTAGGATTTAAATGCCTTGCCACTTTTATGATTTCATGCATTAGTGTAGTGTAGTTTTAGGTGATTTTCATCCATTTCCAAGCACTTTAATTGCCATAAACCCCCCTGAAAAATCAGAAAAACCAAAAACATTCATTGGTGCATTCATTCATTTATCCATATCTTTCATTTGCCACTAATTTGAAGCTGGTCTGGAGTTAGCCAAAAACTTAGCCAATTTTGAGCCAAAACGCACCAAAACCATATCCATTCGGTCATCTCCCATTTAGAAAACCCAAAACAAAAAAATAATTCAATTTCCCTCGGCCAACCACCCATTTTATGCATGCCATTTCATTCTTGATCGAGCAAAAGTCACTGGATCTATGACTTGACCAAGAACCCCAATCTCTAGCTAGTTTTGGCTAGTTTTTGGCTCGGTCAGGAAAAGATTTTGAATTTTGACTTCGCCATAGTCACTTTTACTCGACCAAGAATTTTACAGCATCCATCTTTCATCCATTTGAACACATCTGTCCACCCAAAATTTTAAAAATCAAAAATATTTTCACTGTTGATCGAGAGTGGTGCATTTGGTGCACCAAAAGTTAGCCAGATTTTTGACTCTCAGCCAACATCACTTTATGTACATATTTTGTCGATCACGCCTTTGTAAAATATCCATATTTTGTTGTTTACTAACGTTCTGTGCAGCTGTTTCACCGTTTTGACCACTTTCAAATTTTGACCAAGGTAAGTACACCAAATTTAGCCATTTTTGTGTGACTCTCGGCCAACTCATTGTTCTGCCATATTTTCTACACCAATATTTTTACCACTGCATTCATATATCATTTAAACCATACTAGATCATTGTTGGTGCATACATTCATCCATTTCATTGCACTTGACCGAGAGCACCTTGATTTAGCCTTGTGTTGATTTTGGTTTTGGTCATTCTTGTGAAATCTGTACTGTTTTGCATATTTGATTCTGTTCTGCATTTTGTTTTCCATTCATTTGCATTGCATTTAGTACTTTAACCCCATTTAGGATCATTTGTAGTTTTATTTTGTTTTTAGGTTGCATTACATACATTCATTCCCCATTGAATCACTCATTTCTCATTCATCTATACTCACTACTTCCCTCCATTGATATCTTGGTTCCCACTGTATTACATTACTTTGTTTTAGGGGAATCATTCTTTTGTAAGAGCGCACTGCGACAAAAGCGTCTCTTCACTTACATTCATACATTTATTCATCATTGCATTCATCTTTGAATTCATTTGGATCTAGCATTCAATTACTTCATAACTCATTATCATAACTACTACAATGTCATTACATAACCACTACTCATCTCGACCAAGTTTTACTTCATTCATTAAGATCTTCATTCATTCCTTAAAAAATTCAAAAAAGAAGAAAATCCAAATTTAGATTCATTTCAACATTCATTCATCCATTCAACATTCATTTCAGCTACATTTAGAAACAAATAAAAAAAAAAAAAAAAAGACTAACATTGCGTCATCTCATACATCAACCATTTATATTTCATTAGAGTATTGACTATCAATTTCATTCCAATAAATCATTCACTGAATTTTTGCATAACATTTAATTTTTCCCCATCATTCATTGCATTCATTGCTGGATTAAGATCCTACTCTCTCATTACTTCTAGGATTTGACACTTTGATTGTTCCTATACTACATTTAAAGGGAAACCAATTATTTGAGACAAGAAAAAACGACTGAAAATCTTTGCTTATCACCTACACCCTTACAAGGATCAAATTGTACGGTTGGTAAGAGAAAGGGTGGAAGTTAGAGGTTACATTGACCTCTACAATAAATTTGGAGAAAGGAGCACACACTATCGGATAGTGAAGGTTTGATACCTTGTTATTGAAGCAAACTCCGCATACAACATGCTCTTTGGTCGGCCTTCACTTAACCAAATCGGGGCGATAGTGTCCATACCTCACCTAGCCATGAAGTTCCCGACCCTTGACAAGACAGTCACAACTATACATGCAGATCAGAAAGCAGCAAAAGAGTGCTACATGGCAAGTCTAAAAGCCACACCTTGCCAGGAACGAAAAGAAGATAGACCGAGAAGAGACAACATGGTAGTCATGACTAACATAGACCCAAGAATTGATGAGAATTTACGTGTCCAACCAAAAGAGGAAATCATTCCAATCGTCATACAAGGTTAGCAACAGGTAACTTATGTTAGCTCCCTTGCAAAGGAGGAGGAGGTAGTAGAAATAGTTCAAGTTCTAAAACGGAATGCTGACTTGTTCGCGTGGTCAACCGCTAACATGTCGGGCATTGATCCAAAAGTAATTACGCATAGGTTGTCAATCCACTAAGAGGCCAAATCAGTTGCCTAGAAGAAGGGAAAGATGGGTGAAGAGAGAAGACGAGTGGTAAAGGAGGAGGTTGGAAAATTACTGGATGTAGGCTTCATTCAGGAAGCCAAGTACACCACAACTTGGATGCCAATGTCGTCTTAGTCAAAAAAGCAAATAACAAATGGCGTATGTGTACCGATTACACAGACTTCAACAAAGTCTGCCCAAAGATACATATCATTTACCAATCATAGACTGGCTAGTTGACGGATCTTCTGAACACAAGATTCTCAACTTTCTAGACGCATACTCAGGCTACAATCAAATCCGAATGCACCCTGCAGATGCCCCAAAAACAACATTCATAATTGAGGATGC
This sequence comes from Macrotyloma uniflorum, assembly GCA_016859785.1. Lineage (NCBI taxonomy): Eukaryota > Viridiplantae > Streptophyta > Magnoliopsida > Fabales > Fabaceae > Macrotyloma > Macrotyloma uniflorum. The sequence continues at coordinate 374,866 of BDMB01000086.1, read as the reverse complement.
CAATTACTTCTATGAGGTTATGCCTTTTGGCCTAAAGAATGTTGGGGCCACATATCAGAGATTGATGGACAAAATGTTCATGCACCAGATAGGATGCAATATGGAAGTTTACGTAGATAACATGGTAATCAAGTTGGGCTCAAACCATGAACACCTTGATGATTTGGACGAGGTATTCTTGGTTTTACGTAGATACAATATGCGGCTCAACCTAGCAAAATGTGTGTTCGGAGTACAAGACGGAAAGTTCTTAGGATTCATGTTAACTAAAAGAGGCATAGAAGCCAACCCCCACAAGTGTCAGACCATCATCAACATGCGAAGTCCAGCAAATGTGAAGGAAGTTCAATAGCTCATAGGATGTTTGACAATAGTCTCCTGGTTTACACCCACTTTGACCAAAAAGACCTAACCTATCCTCTTTTGCTAAAAAGTGTTCATCTTTCAATTGGATAACACATGTAAAGAAAACTTTTAAAAAATCAAAGCATTCCTTATGTCACCACCTATCCTCCAACGACCTATACCTGGTAAGGAACTCATACTATATTTGTCTATTTCAGATAATATCATAAGCTCAGTATTAGCACAAGAACAGAACGGTGAAATAAGGCCTATTTACTACATAAGTAGGGTCCTGCAAGACATAAAGATTTGCTATCAACTTCTGGAGAAAGTAGCATTATCCCTGGTCATTGCAGCAAGACAATTACGACAGTATTTCTAGAGTCACCGAGTTGTTGTCAAGACCTACTACCCTATCACTAAAATACTTAGAAAACCTGAGTTGTCAGGTTGAATGGTAGCTTAGACCATAGAACTCTTCGAATTTGACATTATTTATGAATGAAGAGGACCTATCCAAGCACAATGCTTGGTTGACTTTGCACATGAACTTCAAATTGAGGTTGAGGAGATGGTGATTTTGGAAGTTATTCGTAGATGGTTCATCCAACAAAAAAGGAAGTGGAGTCGGCATAGTACTATAAGGACCTGCCGGACTGATGGTAGAACAATCCCTGGTATTGTTGGACTCAATCTAGCAAAAGAACTCGGAATATCCAAAATCACATGTTATACTAGTTCTTAGTTGGTGGCCGGCTAGTTGGTGGCTGGCTAGTTAATAGGTGAATTTCACATTAAATCAAATGTTACACTAAAATATTATCATTGTACCATAGGGAAGTTGATGGAATGCCAAGAAGTAGCAGTATCTCACATCCCGATAATATTATCACATACCATCTACTATCTAAACTTGCCAGTGTCAAGGGAACTCGACAACACCAAACCATTGTCTAGCACACAGCCTAGCAACCATCCGTCTTGTTGAATAAATGCTTGCAAATAGAGATAAAGGAAACATGGATGACACCCTACATTTCCTACTTAACAAAGGGGGAATGTACCAAAGATTCCAAAGGTGCAGTTTTTTGGAGGAAAGCATCTCGGTTCATGGTTGTTGGCAACGAACTCTTTAAAGGAGCTTATGCAACCCCTCTCTTGAAATGCATCAACAGTGACCAAGCCCAATATGTCCTTGAAGAACTTCATTGGGGTATGTGCGGCTTTCATGCAGGTGGCAGAACCGTGGTAGCGAAGGTGTTGAGAGTTGGTTTCTATTGGCCCACCATCCAAAAGGACTGTGCTGAATACGTAAAAAGGTGCAAGGAATGCCAAGTTAATGTAGACCTTATACCACTCAGCCCAAGAGAAACTACACCATGTTGTCTCCCCATGGCCTTTTGCCATATGGGGAATGGATGTCCTAGGCCCCTTTTCCCCAACCAAAGGACAATGTAAATTCTTATTGGTAACTGTAGATTATTTTACAAAGTATATTGAAGCTGAACCCTTACAAAAATCACTGCTCAACAAGTACAAAAGTTCATATTGAAAAATATTATATGTAGATTCGGGATCCCACATACAATAGTAACAGATAATGGGCGGCAATTCATCGACTCCACTCTTGCCAACTTCTACCAAGGTCTCAGCATTCGGCACATAACAAGCTCAGCCAAACACCCTCAAACAAATGGGCAAGTAGAGGCCACCAATAAAGTCATACTGAATGAGTTAAAGAAACGATTGGGTAAGGCAAAAGGCAAGTGGACGAAGGAACTCTTAGAAGTATTATGGGAATATAGATGCACCCCACAATCAACAACCTCAAAAACCCCATACAACCTAACATATGGGGTAGATGCCATGATCCCGGTTGAGGTAGGCGAGACCAGTCCTCGAAGACAATGGTTAAACCTAAATGAAAATGAAGAAAGTATGAGAGTAGAATTATACCTTCTGGAAGAACTCAGAGACAAAGCCACAATCAGGCAAGAAGTTTGCCTACTACTAGCAACAAGGAGGTTCAACTCTAAAGTTAAGCCAAGAAACTTTTAGGAAGGTGATCTTGTGTTGAGAATTAGATCCCTTGCCTAGAAAGACCACAAAGAAGGAAAGTTTGCTTCCAACTGGGAAGGCCCGTACAAAATAACAAGAGTAGTCAACAACAGAGCTTATCACTTGTAGGACATGGCTAGGAAACCTTTACCTCAGTCTTGGAATGCTAGCTGCCTGAAGTTCTATTATAATTGTTTTTTTATTTCCTTTTCATGTCCCCTTAACAGCAAATAATAAAGATGCATGAGTTATACCACATTCAACCTTGCTTTGTTATTTATAACTCACATGGGAAAAATCACTTAAACGCAAGGGATACCTAAACAAGTACATCTTGTTTCATTCACAAGAAAAATCACTTAAACACAAGTGATACCTAACCGAGTACATCTCGTCTCACTTGCATAGGAAAAATCACTTAAGCCCTAGTGATACCTAACCGAGTACATCTAGTCTCACTCACAAAGGAAAAATCACTTAAGCCCTAGTGATGCCTAACCAAGTATATCTCGACTTATCGCATATCGCCAACTTTTCAACAAATAGAAGAAAAATAAGTACTAATGACATAAGAAATGGCAAGTAGAAAACCAAATATTTTTCACTACAAAATACTTTTTATTTTGTATGGGCCTTAAACCACTCGGACTAAGGAAACCTCCCCAATATCTTGTCGATCCCTATCGACAAGTATATGGTCAGGCCATAAGCACACTAATCCATGGGCTTTGACAAATTACAATAATAGAACTCATTCAGTTACCATGAATCCCGTACCATGAATCTCGCCCAAAAGATAGGTCAATCAGCACCATTCCAAGTAATCAATTATTTTATTATATTATAAATAGCAATTATCGTAACGAGGTAAGATCATCTCACTATCACATTTCATCCTGCTTATACTAGGGGTGTTCGCGGTGCAGTTTGGTTCGATTTTTTGCTAAAATATATCCGAACCAAATATAAAAATTATTTGCGATTCGGTTTGGTTCGGTTTGAAATAAAAAAAATCTGAACCAATCCAAACCAATTTTAGCGGTTTGGTTTGGATTGGTTTTTGCGGTGTTTTTTTTTTAATTTTTAATTTTATTTTTTTATTAATAATTGACTATTTTTAGCCTTTGAAACTCTGAACTTGACCCACAACCAAGTGCTCAATTGGGTTAGAACAAAATAAAATCACAGTAATAGAATTTTTCAAGTAAAAGGACACTAAGATGCGTTTAACAAAATATAAGCTGCAATAGATGAATATTACTAAAAAAATAATAAGCCTAAACCCTAAACTGAAACCAGGAACCTTAAATCATAAACCCTAAAATGAAATTGGGAAATAATAGAATATTTATTCAATGAAAATCGAAGATGAATCATAAGACAAATTGATGTGGAATTAAAATCAAAATATGAAAAATGAAAGAGGAAAGAATAAGAAAAGAAACATAGATGAAATAAAAAACAAACTTACCGCTTGGGATAAAAAGAATGATTAGATAGAGGGTGAAATAGTGTGGTAAATATGGATTTGAATTAGAGTTAATGATGAGATAATGAAATCAGAGTAAGGGAGTTTCAAGTAAGAACCCTAAGATTCGTCTAACAAAATGAAAGTTGTAATAGACAACAATAGGTTTTCTTTGCAAAATAAAACTAAAAATAAAGATAATATTATTTAATAATTGCAGTTTGGTTCGGTTTTGAAATGCCAAACTACAAACCGAACCGAACCGCGCGGTTTTGATAAAAAAAAATCCAAAGTGATCCAAAAACTTGCGGTTTTAATTGATTTGCGGTTTTTTGGATCGGTTTTCGGTTTTTTTTTTAGATCGGTTCGGTTTTGAACACTCCTAGCTTATACTCTTTGCTGACTTGAGTGTTGGAGTGTAATCGCAGGTAGCCCCACCATTCGGTCCCATTCGACCTAGGAGTTCAAGAGACTTAGAGCCTAGAAGGCATCTCGGGATAATATCTAGCCTTTTCAATACAAAAGTTGTACTTACAAGGGCCGAGTACCTTTTTTACTACTCCTTTTCGACTCCTTCCTAGCCTGCTCTAGTCTACTTCTCGACCTGCTCCTAACTCCTTCAAGACCACGTGAGGGGGTACCTACGCTTACATTCTAACGCTCAAGGCAGTAATGAGTGAGTACATGATTTTGGAATTGAGAATTGAGTATGAAAGAGTATACCTGATAGGTACCATTTATTTATAGTATAATTTTTGTAATAAATTACCTTAGTGTATCTCAACTTATATATTTGATATCTTGTAGATATCTTATATCTTGTAGATACCTTATATCTTGTGGATACCTTATATCTTGTGGATATCTTATATCTTGTAGATATTAATTGGTAGATGCAATGTTAACTAATATGCTTATCTTATGAGGCGTAACTTGTTGGGCCCAAGTTATTGGATTTGGTGGAGTTGGGCTATTCTAGTACACAAGCCCCCCAAGTCGTAAAGGTCGTAGGATTGAAACGAATGAATGGTTCCAACCGCGAGGTTCTCAACTCTCGGTTGGCTTTATGATTTTTGTGGCATGATTTGTTATGAAATTTGCTTGTGGTTAATTAGTTTGTCTCTTTAATTTGGACTTAAGCGCATGCTTTGACCTAGTTCGGGTGTGATCGAGTGGCTTTTCCACTTTGGGTTTAATTGAACTCAGAATAGCCGAGTGATTGTTCCACATTGGCGGTAATTGAACTTGGGAAGGACCGAGTGATTGTTCCGCATTGGCGATAGTGGAACTTGGGCGGATCGAGAGATTCTTTGAACTCGGGCAGACTGAGTGATTCTTTGAACTTGGGTGGATCGAGTGATTCTTCGAGCTCAGGTGGACCGAGTGATTCTTTGATCTCGAGGTTACTTTGGCCTGGGAGGATCTCGGTTGGGAAATATCCATTATACAAGTCCCCCTAGTCGTGAGACCTGAAGGGTTGAGACAACTATTTGTTGAGAAATGTGTTTGGCTAATAGTCGTCATGTGTTTGAAAAAGGCGGAAAAAATTTTGGATAAAAGAGGCGGGAAATATACCTCCGTTGCATAAGCCCAGATGTCGAGATGTTCTTGGCCATGTAATTCTCGGCTATATATGTTTCATTTAGTTTCAAGTAGACATGAGCCCCCCTAGTTAGTTGACTTTCATAGGAATTGAAGCGACTAAGATTAATTTTGTTTATCTATACTCGAGTTGTTGAAATATGCTCGGGATGAGTCTGAGTTAACAAGTTGTACTCGGATGAGGCCAAGTGACCAAGATGTTATTTATACACGGATGAGACTAAGTGACAAAGATTTTATTTATACACAGATGAGGCCGAGTGACCAAGATGTTATTTATACTCGGATGAGACCGAGTGAGAAAGATGTTATTTATACTCGGATGAGCCGAGTGACCAAGAGCTGCCCAATTATGCTCGGAGGGGTCAATCTGCCTAACTAATTTTCGGTCAAGAAAAAATAATTATAAGAGTATTTTGTTCATCCTCGAAGCATACTTTAATCACTAAACAATTCATATCTTAAGTTATACACATTATTTTTGCGTGAAACAAAAAACATTGGTTAGATAACATCTAGGGCTAAAACTTTTATGAAGGTCACCTTCCAAAATTTGTAAAAAAAAAATGTAAAAAAGGATTCTTATTTCAAAGGGAATTAATGTTCTAAAAGTTTGACCTTTAATTAAAAAAAATCACATCTTGAGTTATACATATTATTTTTATGTGAAATAAAAGTCATTAGTTAGCTAACATACACTTTTTAAAATTCAAAATAAAAACATGCCAAAAGGGGATCACAATCTTAGAGTGAAATAAATTTTTACTACATCTAATATAATTCTCATAATTAATACATTAATTCACTCAATTCATACTTTCACATATAATAATCATTTTATCAAACACAAAAAAACATTTAATTAGCTTCTCTTACCTCTAAATCAAGTTTTCCCCAAATTGAGATGGATGAAAGATGTTTTATCTAACTCTGAAGGATCTGAATACAAAACTATTTATGTTATTAAGGATCTAAAAGAAGTTATTTTTATTCTCAATTATTATTGTAAGCATTTTGATAAATGTGTTCTAAAAATTAAGGGAACATATAACTTACTCAAAATATAACGAAACCAAAATGTTAGTTTATACTGAAATAGTCCATAATATCTCAATATTTAAAATACTAGTTCTATTACAATGCTCGAGAATATTCAAATAAAGCCCAAAATAAGTCACAAAATATCCTTAAGTTATAATACATCAGCCCTAATCTACTACCTCCTAGCTGATGAACCCTCTCTAGACTTGACACTTGCTCGTGTAAAAGTATACGACTATAGTAGTCAAACATATACAACAAAGCAAAATAGGGTAAGCTAGTGATATAAAAGAACATGTGAAGATTAATAAACTATTCAAGATATTTAATACAAACCTGTCAAAGTATAAGGGCTTACCTAAGGTTTTATATATAATAAAATTCACACATTACAAACAAGATTAATGCCTTTTGGGAGACTATATGGATCTCGGATATCTAAGGCTAGTACCTAATGTCTCAAAATAGGATCACGGGTCTTATCACGACCGACTAACTGAGTCTGTTTTACCTCAGCACCATCCCCACACTACTCATAGCCAACAACATATTAAGGTAGTCCCATCTAGTTGTCTTTGTAGAACAACTAACGGAACTTCCATTGACCTCTCACCACATGTGCTCCTAATTTATATGACTTTGATCCACATTGAGGTCTAGATACCTTACCATATCCCTAGATCAATACACATTAAGCTACTACATGCCACATTTGATTCACACTATCAACTTCTCCTCAATAAGAGTTACACGACCTCATGTCCATTCTCATGTTCATCATTCTCAATCACATCTTATTTATCATCATTCAACATGCTATACTCCAATTTCACTTCAATTATCTCTTTATGAAATAAGGGAATTCGGTCAACGAATCCTGATTCCGCTCGGCCGATGATCCGTTCAGCAAAACTCAATTTTACTCAACGGATTGGGTCTAGAGAGTAGTCCCCAAAACTGGGACAAATCCGCTCAGCGCAATGTTAATACGCTCAGCACAGCAAAATTCGCTCAGTGGATTAAAATCCGAGAGCACTCCTTAACCCCTAGAACCAAATCCGTTCAGCGAATCTTATAGTGCTCAGCAAATTTTATGCAGATGACTGATTATGCAGAAAGTATAACTCACTTTTGGACCCAAATATGAACTTTTAAAGTAGTTTTCCACATCATATCAGTTCAGAATCAATCCATTTTCTACTCATTTCATAAAAGTTGGGTCTAAGATGGTGAATTACACTTTTTATATAAAATGATTCTCATCAACACATTCCCACTCAACTTTCAAAAATTCAATAGCATATTTAGTTCATTAACATCCACAATCCCACATTTCAGCATACCCAATCAATATAACATATCATCAATTTTATCATTTCAAACAATGTCATTCCAATTCCACACAACACAACAAATCACAAGAACCATTTCAGCACACAAAAACCCCAAGTTGGGTATCAGCACAATAAAATTTCAAACCCTCATAGTTGGGCAAATATCATATTTGAAATCAAGCTACTCTACCCCAAATGTAACTACCAACTCAAACTTAGAATAATTCTTAAGAAAACCAACTAGCTTCCCTTACCTCAAAGAGATTCCTAAAATCAACTTGTTGCCTCCACCAACGGTAAAATCCTAATTGCTCCAAGAATGCCGAAATACCAAATCAACCACATCACTATGGACCTAATCTAACATAGAACCACATGGAAGTAAAAGAAGGCACATGCATGTGTCCCAAAACGCCCAAAATAGCAACCCCATTCAAACCCTAGAAGGAAAAATAGAACACTGAGAACTTATCCAAATAGAGATTCTAATCAGTCCAAAAGGTTCTACTATTCAAGAGCTTCACAATGGTGTACTTGGATCTTGAAAGAGATGAAGGAGGAGGAAAAAAAATTTAGGAAAAGCTAGAGGGTTTAGAGAAAAAGAAGTTTAGAGAGATAGTTGTTTTTGAAATAATGAAGGTTGAAAGGTTTAATTTTTTTATTTATGACCCTTTTAAAAATTTTAACAAATACTTTCATCATTCACTACTTAAGTCACTGTCTCACTAGAACTAACTCATATTGGATCCTTACATAAAATAAAATTCTATTCGGATGAGTTAATGTACTCTTCAAAGATAATTGAATAAAAATTCTTAAATAGAATTGAAAAAAAATTTAAAATAAGTTTAGAGAAATATTAAAGATAAGGAGATACAGTTTTATAGAAAAAGGAATTAAAAAAATAAACAATTAAAAAAAATAAACTTTTTATAATACTTTTCTTTTCTTTTTTTAATTAAATAAATTTAAGATTTAGTTAATAATTTTCTCTAATGAATGAATTGAGTATCAAAATATAATTATAAATATACCTTTGCTCGTGAAGATCACGAAAAAGCTAAAAAAATCATAAAAATTATCTTAAAAATGTCCGATTCTAATCAAAACGACCTCGTGTAACGACCTCATGTGTTTTTCCACATTGGTTACTTCATATAGCTCATACTATACAAAATTTCTTTGTTTCCATTTGTTAATTAGGGACAAGAAGAACAATAGAGAGATAAGAGGAGGTTCAGATCTTTTGCTTTTACACTAAAGAAACTTTTAAATGTTCTATCCTATTCGTTGGTCTAATGTTATTTTAATAAAAAAAAAAAAAGATTATTGAACCATGAGATTAAAAGAATAATATTAATATCATACGACCTCTTATGTTGCCTTAAAATTGCAAATTCATTAATTTAAGTTCACGATATTCCAAAAAAAGATAACTTACCATAATATTAAGTGTAAAGATGAAAAAAAAAACATAGAACTATTAGATAATTATGGTTATAAGAAATATTTTTATTAATTTTTATTATTATTAATTTTTTAGAAAAGATTCAGAAACTTAACTCGATTCATTTTGAATAATTTCAATAATATTTCTTTAATCAATAAATATTTTTCTCCTTTCTTTACCTCTCTTCAATAATTTTTCTAATAATATCAATTTATCTCCTAAATTTGAGAAGAAGAAAAAAACAGAAAACTTTTTTAATAACTTATCTTATAATCCTCAAAATTAATATTAAATTTTTTATTTAAAATTAAATTATTTATTAAAAAAATTATTATATACTCAATTAAGAGAAGAGAAAATTAATTTTAATATATTTCAAATAATTATATTTTTTAAAATACCAGCTTGTTATTTATTCCAAATGTAAGAGTAATAACTGAAAATTATTGCCGTTTTATGACATATTTTATTCGTAATAAATATATTAAATTTGGATTCCACATTGCGGTGGAGTTACAAAGGCTTATTAGCTATCCACCTACTGAACATGGCGTAACCTTCATCAGGCTTGTATTCAGGTGCTGTGTGTCCTGAACCCTGTAATCAGTTACAATATTATCAAATTTGAACAACCCACAAGCGGTAAATATTTCACCACAACATGCAATTTCCTGAAAAAATTAGAAAAAAGAGCAGTGTTGCAATATCTAAATTGAATGCTTTTATCTTACCTTTACAGTTGCAAATGTCATTCGATTAGAGTATGTCCTTGTGTATCTGCATGAAATGCAAAATAATTCACAAATATTTAGACAGATTCTATCTTAGGATGTTCTTAATAAGAAAAGTAAAACACTATAATAGAAAGAAAAGATATTGGAACCATGGATATTATTTTGAAAAAAATTTGTAATTAAATTATAATCATGTAATTTAATCACGTATAAATAATATTTTTAATAAATTTATAAGATTACAAAAATAAATTTTATTATCCATGATGTATTTCTTATGAAATTTTTTTTTTTAAAAAAAAATTAATTACCCATTGAATATTTCTCACACATTTATTTTTATGAAAACTGTTTATAAATTTATTTGTGAAAATTTTTTTATAAATTTGTTTATAAAAAAATTTTTATGGATTTGTTTGTAGGAAATTTTCTATGGATTTTTTTGTAAAAAATTTCCTACTAGATTTTTACTCACAAATTATGAAAAATTTCCCACCACCACAAATTTGTAGGTAAAAGGCTAGTAGGAAATTTTTTACACAAAATCCATGAGAAATTTCTCACAAATAAATTCATGAGAAATTTCCCATAAACAAATTCATAGAAAATTTTTTCATAAACAAATTTATAAAAAATTTCCCACAAATAAATTTATTATGAAAAATTTCCGTAAAAATAAATATGTAAAAAATATTCAATAGATAATTAATTTTTTTTTTACAAAAATAATTTAGTGGAAAATATTTCATTGATAATAAAATTTATTTTTGTAATAAAGAAAAAAATATTGAAAATAATAAGATTAATGTTTCATTCTCACCCTGCAACTTGGTCTTCTAGAAACCATGGCCTCCAATCTTCTATAATGGAGTAGTTTAGAGCTCTGATCCATGCTTGAGTCGACTGGAAAGGAACAGCTGCATCATGGTCCCCACTGTCAACAAAACACCAACTTCCATAAGAAATCAGCTAGTTGTAAAAATTCTTAAGAAACTCAAAAACAGAAAAACTCTTAACATATGGAAACAAAATTTTCAAAACAAAAAATAAAATCGTAGATATGAAACTCTTCACCTATATATTAAAGAACGATATCCTTTAGCACTGAGATTTAAATGAAACTCGAAGCTACTAGGGATCTGAAACTCAAAACCAGTAGTCTTACAACGTTCCCATTTGCCTATAGTTCCCTGCAGTACATTTACCAAGTTACATATATAAGGGTTTAATATATTCATGGTTCATGTAATATATTTATTTTATCATTTTGGTCCTCAAAGTTTTTTTCGGTCGTTTTAATTTCTATAATATAAATTTTTCCTAATTTTTATCCCTAACATAATCATTACCCATGTCCTGGTGATATAACATTATTATTTAACATCAGATACCAAAACAACAATATATCATATTACAGAAACTAAATAAAAAAAATATGGTGAACAAAATTATAAAACAAGTATATTATAGAAATTATTTATATGATCGAGTCTTTGGAAAAAGTTACATTATTGTTAATAATTATAGTTATATGGAAAAACAGCTACAAGTCATTATATGATAACATACTTTAATAATCACAATGTTTTAAAAAATCATAAAAAATAATAAAATACTTAATTTGTAAAAAAAAGTTTATTTACATATATAAATATAATATATTTAATTTATCATTGAAATCCTTATAAAAACATAGTTCTTTTTAATTCTCGTCTTTTATGTTTTGTTTTAAATGATGATATGGCAAATAAAATATCGTTTAACTACGATACATGATGCCACATGACATGACATTTTATATGTTATGTCATCATTCATAAATAAGATACTAACTACAAGAATAAAAAAAAGTAAACCTTATAAAATAAAATAAAATTTGAAGCTAAAGCTTCTTTGATTCATTGTCTAAACTTCTTTGGTGCATGACTTAACTTAAAAGTTATTTGGACTTAACATAGACCACAATTATTTTGCGCCAATTGTGATGCAGAATTGGTAATAAGTGGAATCTCTAACACACCCCTTCTATATGGTGTGATAGGTCCAACAATTTTGATAGGATAGACTTTGATACCATATCAAAAATGGACTTTGGGCTTAACTCAACCTCATAAACCAGCTTATGAGGTGAGGTTTACCCCACTTATATACATTAATTTGACCATATCATTATATAATGTAGGATTTCTAACACTAAACACAATGAACTATATATATTTTATATCAAACCTCTCGAATGTGCAGCGCTTTGCGAACACTCTCATCATTGGCCCATTGAGTGCCAAGGAAAAAGCCATATATCTACAATAATGTAAAATGGCAAAATCAAATTTGAAACATAGTGGACAAAAAATGTGAGAGGGAAATCAAGGTACGCAAGAATTACTTGGCATCTAATATCTAACTCAGACTTTTGAGACAGAGATCTCCTCCACAGATCTTCATGTTTCTTACGCGAATTATCTATGCAATAGCGATCTAAAATGTTGAACGTATTAACTCCGGAAAGGCACTGAAGAAAAGAAATAATATCTATTATTATGGCAAATAAACTCAAACTGATACAAGAACAAAGTAGAAGGGATTGTCATAAAACTAGATGGTCATTACTTGCCTCTTCATAGTATTTGAGATCTCTTGAACACAGTTCATTTCTAGGATCTACAGATATATACTCTCCTCTACAATTTCTCTTCAGTGACTGTCCATAGTTGATAGATGAGTAAGAGTCATTGTCATTTCCTAAACAATTTCTTTTAAGAAAACATGAACTGTACATAAATTGTTGATTAGACTCCGCTGAAATATTAAGGATACCTAATACCTATATATATTTGTAAAAAATTTAAGTACAACACATCTGCAACTGGGACAAACTTTACTAGAAGTTACAATGCAAATAGCATTATTAAACATAAGAAAAACAATGCTATTACCGCGTAGAGTTCATCAGAAATAAGTCCCATTCCATGAGCAAATGGGATTTGGTCATTTTTTTCTTTTCGTGTTGTTATGGGGTTCCCTAGCAGATATCCCTGAAAATATCTTAATATCAATTTTGGCTTCAGAGTGTCGATAGGAAGAATTGATAACATTACAACTTTGAAAAGATGAAAAGCGTGCTTGAATGATTTGGAATTTTGAAAATTGAACTACGTAGAATTTTATTTTGTCTGTAGTAAAAGCACAAACAGATAAATTGATTGCAAACCTGGAGATTTATCGGTGGTTGGAGACCTTTTGCATTTCCTGTTAATCAAGGAAATCGAAGAATAATTGTAAGCTTTACGATAAATATGCCATGCATGTTAAATTTTTATATGTTAGGTAAATTTAAAGTGATGTAGTTTAATAATCATGTAAAATAACTGTCCTTAATTTGTAAAATTAAATTTAACGGATTTTTATAGTTAATATACTTTAGAGGATGTGAATCAAATTTTCAAATAAAATTAATAACTAAGTTCAAAATTTAATATGTTAATTACTTCATAATGTTTAGTAAAAAAACATTAAAATTGTAATATTACTGTTGAAACAAAAAAAAAAATATATATATATATATATATATATATATATATATATAACTCATAAAACAAAACATTCTTTAAAAAAACAATATGCCATAGTTTTTTTTTTTTTCAATTAAAGTATTATAAGATTATTATATATTACCACTGAGGTATAGATTAGATAAACCCTGATCTCTAGCACTAGGATCACAGCTTTAAGTAAATTAATTAAAATATGAAGAAAACTTTTATGCCACATTGTCAATATAAATTGTAAAGACAATAACCATTAAGAATAACCAATTCATCTTATAGAGTAAGCAATTTTAACTTTCATACCATTTGAAATTTCTTGAACAATGGCAGGGGAAGGTATGCCAGAATATGAATCACTACCCATGTAAAATTCATTTGAAAGAAATTCTGGGTGATGAACCAACCACTACAAAGATACGAAAGATTTTAGTTTAATAAAATAATTATCAAAATTTTAATAGCTTGATTTTAAAAGTTTTAGCAAAAAGGAAAACTTTCCTGTTTGCACGACCTATGATCAGAGTGACATATCACATTCTCAATAAATGTACCTTCCTAAGAAATTGATGGGCATGGTGAACTAACTTCCAGTCATTCCTTTGAGCAGTGAGATTTTTTGCATACGAGAAGCCAGTTCCAAGAGGCAAATCTACGAAAATAATGCTAGCTACCTGTCAAAAATTAAATATAAAAGGAATTAGGAGCATTACATCACCCTCCAGTAACAACATATTAAAAAGAATCAGGAAACAAGAACAAGTATTGCTAGCTATGCTTAATATGAATATAATTATAAAATAATAATCATTAATTATATAAATTTGGATTAACTTTGTCAAATGAAATCAAGATCAAATTCTTGAGGATGCATTATGAAATCTATACCTTTGTCCAGGACTGTGGCCTCAAGATCAAATTAGGCAGGCTACCATCATACTCCTCAATCTTGAATGCAAGTGGACCTATTTACATCAAATGGATTCATTTTTTAGTGAAGTCAATTTTTGAATGCACTCCGTCACATCGTTTTAAACTATCTAAAATGGAGATACAGGTTGGCTTTAATAAATTCTATCTCAGCGATTGTCTCTTCAACATACATGATGAACTAGGAAGACCTAGGTGGGACTTAGGAGAGTAAGGCATGAAAAAAATAATATTGGAACATGTGGTAAAGAGAGCCCTTGACCCAGATGACCAAAAGTAGAAAATCAACAAGAGGACAGAGATTGAAATGTTATCAGTACCAGAGGGGATACGTATGTTATGTTATTGGAGGGCAAGAACACCAAGTATTGGCTATGTTCAGGTGTCTGAAATGAACTACAGATTTTTCATTTTCTACTCTATCTTCCAAAGTGGATCAGTACAATCTATTTTCCAAATCAGCTTTTTGACCAGAAACTTCTGTCACAGGATACTCAGATTGTGCAATACAATCTATACAGGAGTTTACCCAGATGGAATTACTCGGTCAGATCGAAGGGTATTACAATCCAAATCTGTTGTTATTGTAGGAACTATCATAGAAAGTTTGCATCTCGAAATTACCTATTTGATAGGCAAGACCCGAAAATGAAGAGCAACCGGGACCACCGGTTAGCCAAAGCATAAGAGGGTCTTTTGCAGGGTCATTCTCTGACTTAATAAAGTAGTAAAACACTTGCATATCATCATCTGTTTCTCCCAATCCTACATACCTGTTGTTGCTTTATTACTATCAAATTAACATTCATTGAATAACTTTGAAATTAGAAAAGGGAAAGTGGTGTTACTGACCCTGTTTCGAGTTCAAAAGGAAGAGGTCCTTCGAAGCCAGGAAGCACTTCTACCTTGGAACCAAGCTGAGATGATATGCGTACTAAAAGAGCAACAACAATTAGAAAAATTGAAATCGTGCTCATCCTCGAAGCTGAAGTTTCTTGTATTTTTTTCCCTTTTTTTGGGAGAAGCTGAAGTTTCCTGTTATGCAGATTTAGAAGTAGCAAATGAGATATTCGATGAAAGAACAACTATTGTTCACGTTCGATTAAAAAAATGTTTTTATGTTAAGGTGAGAACTTATTATAATTATTTGAGATAAAAGTGCTTAAATATATAAATTATTGACTAATTCATTTTATAAAACTCGGGTGTTGAAAATTATGTTTGTAGTAGTTATCATAAGAATCCCAAAACGTAAAAAAAAATAAAAATAAAAAAATAAAAAATAAAAAAAAAGGGCATCGTTTTTCTGACAAGCGCCCCCATAAATTATTGGACAAAGATCAATAATTATTAGTTGAAATAAAATCGAGGTGACATGATACAATAATGTTGACAGGTAGCTGTACCATTTTATTTTAATTTTTTCCCTACAAAATATAATAACTATATTATAGTCCAAACAATATTAATTTGACTCTTGGCTTCTCTCAAAAGGTCAGAGGAAAATTTTCTCACACGCAGGATACTAACCCTTATTCATGTGTGACGTCAAAAATATTTTTACTAGGGTTGCTTATTAAGTAAATAGTAATCGATTCTCCTTAAGCCAATTTACCTACAATTCACCTTTATCTAAGATTATAAATATTGTTTGTACTGTTATTTAATCAGAATTGAAATTTTATATTATTAATACATATTATTATTTAATAAAATCTTTGATTATATAGATTATCAAGAGTGGAACTCTAACTTTAATTAAATAACAATGCAAACCATACTTATTATATTACAACTAATTTTTTTTAAGTAATTAAAGTGTCAGACACAAATTATAAATGTAAGAACTACTTTTCTTCTTTTCTTTCTTAAAAGAAATGAAGAAAAAAAAAATACTTGGATCATGAATTTAATTGTTTGAAGTTAAAAATAGGACTTTTATACCTTTAAGAGATAAATGCTCCGTTATTACAACGGAAAGATAGGAAAAAAAAATATAAGAAAAGTTAATTGTTTGAAGTAGTAATAATAAAATTAATTAATTTAATTTTTATTCTACTTTTTTTTTTTTCAATCACATTCTTAACTTTTTCTCAGGTGAATCCGCGACTCACTGTCACAGTGGACCATTGAATTTCTGAATAATATCAATTGAAGCAATTTCATGCCATAATTTACATTCAGTGATGACAGCAACAGAACTTGACTCACCCAGATTAGAATTTTGGAGGGCCCACTGAACAAGATATGCATATACAAAATACGAATGAATAAGCCCCTTCCCATTAAAAGGCAAATCAACCCCCCAACATTCTTCTTCCAAACTTAACATAAATATTCGCAGATGTTATGCCTAAATTTGCCATCTCCCACTAATTTATTAAAGAAATATGTTTTGGTCTTTTTTCTAGCACAGTTAATGCCTGATGGTGTCTCTACAAATTAAGTTACAATTAGCTAGTGTTTCACATCTAATAACATGAAACTTACCCAAGCCCAAATAGACCTACTTCCTTCCCACAAACAATTGAAGCAACCAGAAAGATCAGAAGCATTTGGGTGCTGACAAACAAACGCAAAACCACAAGAAAGAATGTGAAAGATTCAGGTTTGTGTCGGAGCTTATTACAGTCCCATCTTCGACTGAAGAGATTGGCAGTTTGCTTCCGCAACTCATCTTCTTCACATCCGTGCTGGAACAAATGAAGATTCTTCTCACCATATTACAGAATTCACTGCAAGAAAATATGAAATCAATGAGCATGGGGTTACACTGATTTATGATATCATCTACGTCTACTTTTCTTTGTTTTTTCCTCTCCAAATCCTTTACTGAATCAGCACTATTGTTCCTATAATTGTGTTTAATAGATACTCACGGCCATGGATCATCTCCCACAAGCATCATGTCACCTTCATCATGGTTATACCCATCCAACATGGTTAAATCCACAGCCCGACCCACTGCAACACCCTGCATTTGAACCTTTTGGTAGGTTTTCAACATCATTGAAAAGCCCATGTTAGAAAAATAAAAATCTTATTAGACTTCGAAGAATGTAAATCATCTAACATTAAATATGTGAAATTGTCAAGGTTCATGCTGCGTAAGCAAATTCATCTAATGTTAAAAGTATAATTGATGAGCAATGGAAAACATTAATGAGTCTTTTAAATAATATCAAAGTGGGAGGTAGTGAAAAATGAGTAGTAAGTGCATTTCTTTGTCTTGGATTATTGACACAAGGGCATCACATCATATGATTAGAAAATTAGCATGTTTCACTAATATTAAGAATATTACGGAGTGTTCGGTAGGTCTTCCTAATGCTGAACACATAACAGTTACAGAGGAAGTCATAGTGGTGCTTAGTCATACTCTAACACTTACTAATGTTCTTTATGTGTTGTCTTTAACTTGCAATCTTATTTCAATGTCTCAATTGATCAATGAATTAGATTGTGAAATTTATTTTAGTGTCATATCTTGTACTAGTCAGGATCGTACTTCAAAGAAATTGATTGGAATAGGTGAGCAATGAGAAGCATTATATTATCTTGGAAAAATAGTCACAGCAACAGTGGTAAAGACATCATCAACGAAAACTTCTTGTGAATTATGACATAAAAGGTTAGGACACCCTTCTAATAAAGCTATTAATATGTTATTTAAGATGGACTATGGTAGAATAAATCAATCACATAACCAAGTATGTGATATTTGTTTTCGAGCAAAACAACCAAGGGAAAGTTTTCCTATTAGTGAAAATAAAATAAATGAAATTTTTCAGTTAATTCACTATGACTTATGGGGACCTTACAGAACTGCAAGCTTTTGTGATGCTTGATATTTTTTAACTATTGTTGATGATTATTCAAGGGCTGTTTGGATTTATTTGCTTAGTGACAAGAAAGAAGTATTCGTGTATTTGCAACAGTTTATTGTCATGATTGAATGCCAATACAACAAAAAGGTAAAAATTGTTCGAAGTAATAATGGTACAAAATTTATCTCCATGAGAACATATTTTCATAATCATGGTATAGTGCATGAGACTTCTTGTACAGAAACTCCACAGCAAAATGGGCGAGTAGAGCGTAAACACAGGCATATTTTAAATGTTGCACATGCCTTACTTTTTGAGGGTAATCTTCCCATTGATTTTTGGGGACATTGTACTTTGCCTGCATGTCACTTAATAAATCATACTCCCACAACAGTATTAAAAGGAAAATTTCCTTATGAAGTTTTGTACAATACACCTCCTGATCTTAATCATCTTCGAGTTTTTGATGTTTATGTTATGCTCACAATTAGTATCATGGAGGAGATAAGTTTGCTAGAAGAAGCAGAAAATGTATTTTTGTTGGTTATCCTTATGGTAAGAAAGGTTGGAAATTATATGATGTTGAGTCAAAAATATTTTTTGTCTCACATGATGTTGTATTTTATGAAGATCAATTTCCATTTGCATCAAACCTATCTCTTGAACAGGATTCAACTTTATCTAATTCTTTCTCTACTACACATGCTTCCGTTGATGATGACGATATTTCTCTTATATCTAAGATACACTTAAATGAAAATACTTCACCAAATAATGAAGTTATTCCAACATAAGATAGTCTCTCATCTATTCCCATACCAGATAGAGCCCCACATGCTATTGAGGATTACACTAGATATTGAATCAAAGAGTGCTATAGACAGGGGGCGCACTAGGACCCATGCACACAGAAACTTTGGTTCGTGGTTATCGTACAAAAATCCCTTCAACTATATTACATGACTATGTGACTAATACTATTACAAGATTAATCCCTCTTTCAGTTCATCTACTTTATCCAACTCCTCAGGTACATCCTATCCTATAGCTAATTTTGTCAGTTGTTCTAAATTTTCTTCCTGTCATAGGTAGTTTTTGACAGTCATTACTACAAAAACTGAACCAAAAACTTTTGATGATGTCGTTCAACATGAACATTGGCGAAAGACAATGCAATAAGAAATTCAAGCCCTTGAAAATAATGAGGCTTGATCTGTAGTATCTTTGCCTCCTTATAAAAAGGCTATCGGATGTAAGTGGGTTTATGGAATCAAATATCATGCAGATGGATCTATTGAAAGGTTTAAAGCCCGCCTTGTTATTTTGGGAAATAAGCAATTTGAAGGATTGGATTTTCATGAAACCTTTGCACCAGTTGCAAAGATGGTCACAGTTCGTACTTTTCTTGTAGTTGCAACTACTAAAAATTGGACACTCCACCAAATAGATGTTCACAATGCTTTCATGGTGAACTTGATGAGGAAGTATATATAAAGCTACCTCCAAGTTTCAAATCTCATGATCCTACTCAAGTTTGCAGGTTACATAAATCTTTATATGGCTTGAAACAAGCTCCCCGTTGTTGGTTTGGTAAGTTGAAAAGTGCATTATAGAAATATGGATTCACACAATCCTACTAAGACTACTCTCTTTTTACTCTCCATCATAATGAGCTTCACCTCAGTGTATTAGTTTGTTGATGATCTTGTAATCTCCAGAAATAATGAAGAACATATTCAGTCTTTCGAAGCTTATTTGAGTAATTGCTTTCACATGAAAGATCTTGGACTCTTAAAGTATTTTTTAGGCATCGAAGTGGCTAGAAGTCCCACTGGTATCTTCTTATGCTAACGAAAATACGCTCTTGACATCATTACAGAAATTGGTCTCTTGGGTGCCAAGCCTGTTGACTTTCCCCTTAATCAAAATCATCATCATCTGCTTGCTACAGGGAGTCCTCTATCTGGTCCAGCTAAATACTAGAGACTAGTTGGTTGTTTGATTTACCTTTCAGTTACTCGGCCTGATATTTCTTATAGTGTTCACATGCTCACTCAATTCATGAAAGCTCATATTCAGGAACATTGAGATGCTGCTCTTCATATGGTTCGTTATCTTAAGGGTGCTCCTAGATAAGGGATCATGTTATGTGCAGATTGTGATCTTCAACTCTATGGTTGATGTGATTCAGATTGGGCTACTTGTCCTTTAACAAGACGTTCTCTTACAGGGTGGATTATTTTTCTTGGAAATTCACCTATTTCTTGGAAAACTAAGAAGCAACATATTGTATCTCGCTCCTCTACTGAATCGAAATATCGCTCAATGGCCAACACCATATGTGAACTTACGTGGTTGAAAGGTCTTTTAACTTCTTTGGTCGTCCATGTCCTATGATGCTTTATTGTGATAGTCAAGCAGTACTACATATTGTTACCAATCCCGTTTTTCATGAGCGCACCAATCATATAGATTGTCATTTCATACGAGATGCAATTTTGAATGATACTATTACAACTTGTTATGTTACTACTTCTAGCCAACTTGATGATATTTTCACTAAAGCACTCGAAAAACGTTAATTCGATTTCTTTCTTCCCAAGTTGGGCGCATCCACCAACTTGAGGGTGGGTGTTGGGCTGAGAGATATTATTTTGAGGAAAATTTGTGATTGGGTACGAATCATGTAATCTAATTATGTGCTTAATATTATAATTATGTACATATTATTCTTAGCAAATTTGTAGGAAGGAAATATCGAAAATAATAAATGATATAAATAATGCACACCTAATGTGCAATAATATATCTATTTGAGGAGGAAATAAGATAGAATAATATTCCATTGTGTTCTGACACTTTTACTATTCATGTCAGTTTGCATATGATGCCATGTACCAGTATTGTCATTCTGTTTGCTTTCGACCAAAACATTGATTTGTGTCATATAAAGATGAGGCAGACCAGTATCCCAGAAAACAGAAGTTGCAGATGTTGTGCCTAGTTTGAAAGTAATTGTTGAGTGTCAAACAAAACCAAAAAACTCAATTTGAGGAGTTAGTACAAATAATTACTCACCAACATCTACAACTTCTTTGAAATTAATTAATGTGTCGCAAAAAATAAATTAAAAAACCATGTGAATTGTTTATTATTTTTTTATATGCATACTATTATTTTAAATGGTGATGTCAAGTTCTTAAATGTTGAGATGCATGCATATTCTTTAGAATTGAATGTTAATGATTAGTTTTTGTTTGTGTGTGAGTGATAAGAAAGTCGATGAGAAGATTGAATATAATATTGTTAAATCTTTAGAGTTGATTTGTGGCTTGAAAGAGAAAGAAAATCTTAAATATCTGTATTTGATTGAAGTATTTGAAATGTTTGTAATTAGTTATGTGATTTTGTTAATATTTGATGGGTTTTCCAAGTTGGTCTTTGACCCTAGAGGAAGAGATCCAACATACCTTGAAAATAAGAAATTAGATTCATATGGGAATCATATCTCAATTCCGATAACTTTTATTGTACTTGTCTTGAGTTGTTTTAAACTTGAGTTCTTTTAAACTTGAGTTCTTTTAAACTTTAGACTTATGTTGCTATGTTCGGTGTATAGGTAACAAAGAACTAAAATTCGAGATCGAATTTTCTCCTTCATGATTACTTTTGATTGAAACAATAGATAATCCCTTTTTATTTTGAATATTTTTACAGAATTTGTAAAAGACATCAAAGATTCTCCCTTTTGGATTCTAAATTTTACCCATATCCATCTAGTATAGTAATCTCCAATGACTAAACCATATCTTTTGCCAATAGTATATGTGATTTTTGTTGGGCTAAACAAATCAATGTGTAGAAACTTAAAAGGTATTCAAATGGAAAATATGTTTTTACTTTAAAATACTCCTTAACCTTTTTGCCTTTCGTGCATGCTTCATAAAATAAATTTCTCTTTGAATGACATTACTGGCAATCGTCTTACAAGTTTGTGTTTTCACAGCTTTCATATTCATCTTATATTTGCCTATCCACACTTCATATGCCAAACCTAAGGATCTTCTTTGATAGATCCAAGGCAAGAGTCCTTTTGAATTTATAACTCACTAAGTTTGATATTATATGAGTTACCTCCTCTTTTAGCAGAAAAGATCAACTTCTCATTAATATATTAACTATACATTGATCTTTATTAAAGACAACATTATATTCATTGTCACATGATTGGATTGAGATTTCTACTAAAACAACATTATCTATTGAGGGTAAAGAGTGAGTACCTATTCCTCTAACTCCTATTATTTTTTTCTTTTTTTTTCCTCTAAATGTCATTATTCTTTCTTTCTTCTTCTTCGTCATGTCTTGGAACATAAATCTTTCTCCCATCATGTGTTGCAAGTAATCATTGTCTAAGTACTAAGTTAGAAGTTTCTTTTTTCCAACTAAGTAAATTTGCAACTTTTTTAGGCACCAAGATAGATTAGAGTCTTTTCTCGTTAGTTTTTATTAGTCAAGACACCAAAGGTGTAGATGATGATGGACCAAACTAATCGACTTTAACAAAATAAATTTTCCATTACTCCCTGATTTGATACTTATGGTCACTTTCCTGTTATATTAAAAAGGAGGAAGTTAAAAATTTTGAATAACACTTGTGCCTAGTGTTACATCACTTAGCCTTTTTTTCCTTCTTCAAATCTACACATGATCATTCCAAGCGTCTCATTTTCATACAGTAGGTCATCTATTGCTTTAGGATGCTCTATCATAGATAAGTTCTTCTATAGTTTTTGAAAATTTTTTAAACATATTATATATTCTTTCATATTAAAATTTGAATGTAGTTTATTCAATTCTCTTCTTAGAATGTTGTAATTTTTGCTTAAATCTTTTATAATTGAGTAGATACCTTTCCTTCTAATCAGCACTAAATATGTTTCTAGGACAAGGATTCTCAAGTTATCTAAGAAGATATAATCATCATTCTTAACTACATTAAGTATGTCTATGTGGTAGGAGTTAAAGAATGTTATCATTCTTTGCTACTACTTATTAGCCCATACATGTTTTAGAATTGAGTAAGTATCTTTCCTCTAGCAATGCAAAAGAACTAATTCCAATAAACTAAATTTGATACCAACTAAAATAATATGTTAAATTTAGAAGGGAAAACCTTTTACAACATCTTTTGAAGATGGTAGAGGTAAATAGTCTGATTATCTATTATCTAATGCTTCTACGAAGAATTTTTACAAGATGATTTTTAAAACCTTTTATAAGAGATCTTTTTTTCAAAAAAACTTATATAAATGTATAATAGAAAGAAGAGTAAAATATATTGGTTCATTCCAACTAAATTATGTCTAAATCTCTTTTATGAAAATTTTAAAAGGTTCTACTATAATCATATATTACAACAAGTATTGTTATACTACCACTTTTAATTTATATTATACAAAGTTACTCATAACAAACCTTCTAAATACCCCCTTGAGATAAAGAATAAAATTATTTTGTACTAAGTTATTTCTAACTTTTACGAGTGCACTAAAATATTTCTAATTCATTCGTGTATATATTTTCCTAAATATAGAGATTAAATTCACTAATGAAAGAGTTTAGAATGAGATTTTTTTTAAAAAAAAAAATTAACCTATAGACGATGTATATTAACTAAGAAAATTTTTACTCTTAACTTGATTGCATGCACTTTAAAATGAATTTACGTAGAAAGTCTTTTTAAAATGAATGTAAGTTTCATTCTTTTATAAGAATTTTCAAAAGTTAGTTGCTTTGAGCTTGCACGTTTGGTAATGTTTTCTTGTAGCCGTTTTTATTTTTACAAGTTTAAAACTTTTCGGTGTAGCAAAAGTATGAGACAACAAATCCAGGCTTATATTTCAATTTTCCTAAAATGGTGATGATTGTTTTATGATAGTATCAACTTTTATATACAAAATTGCTTATTGTCTTGATATAAAATAGTTGACTTCTAAATATGCTAAAATCATTTTCAATATTACTATATATACAAGATGGTCTAATGAAGTAAGTAGTAGTTTAAGAAATTCTTATCATCTGATATAGTAGACGGTCTTGTAAGCACATGAAAGTAAAAATATATTTTTTTTTAATTTTTCTTTATTCTAAAATATAGTTTTTTAATCAAATATACATAATATAATTAATATCAAAATAACGATTGATATCATCAATTAAAAAAATAACTGAAAATTGTTTAAAAATAAAAAAACTAATCAAAATTGATTTTTTTTTAGAATTTTAATTTTTAAATAAAAAATCAAACAAAATCAAGTTATTTATTTAAATATAAGATTATATAT
Source organism: Macrotyloma uniflorum (assembly GCA_016859785.1). Lineage (NCBI taxonomy): Eukaryota > Viridiplantae > Streptophyta > Magnoliopsida > Fabales > Fabaceae > Macrotyloma > Macrotyloma uniflorum. The sequence goes on along the minus strand of BDMB01000086.1, from coordinate 350,185 downwards.
TTTTAAAATTAAATAATAATTAACAAACATACTGTATGCACCTTAAAATTATTTTTAGTTAGATTATATTATATTTTTATATTTACCGAATGATATAGCTCAAATATTTGAAAAATTAGTTAATAGATGGTAGACAATAAAAGTTGAAATGATATTATAATAACTTAATTGAAAAATAGAAGGGAGAATTAAAATATACATCCATTCAAAATAAATATTATATATATTTTTTAAATTTTGTAGTTTTGAAAGAATATATTTTTCAATAAACAATAAACAAGTACATATTTTAATTATAATTTTTTATAAATTATAATAAATATATACTTTAATTTTTAAAAGATATATTTATTAACCAAATTTATGGTTAATTATTATGATTTCATGTTATAATTTTAAATTTTATGATTTAGAATATCAATTTATATTTTATGTAAAATTAAGCATGTTTATTTAATTTAATATATAATATGATTGTTATTTAGAATATATTTATATTAATAATAATAATAATATTTAGAACATATTTATATTTATGATTTCAAGTTAAATTTATGAATATTATTATTATTATTATTATTATTATTATTATTTAAGATTTATTTTTATCACATATCTTTTTATTTGAATTTTTTATTATAAAATATGTTTGTAATTAATTGTGTTTTTGTTAATATTTGATGAGTTTTGCAGGTTGTTGATCTCGGAAGAAGAGATCCAACATACCTTGAAAATAAGAGATTGGAAAATAAGAGATTGAATTCTTATGGAAATCATATCTCAATTCTGATAGCTTTTCTTCTACTTGTTTTGAGTTGTTTTAAACTTGAGTTCTTTTAGACTCATGTTGCTATGTTCGTGTGTAAGTAACAAAGAGTTAAAATCCGAGATTGAATTTTCTCGAAGAAGGGGAAGAGTTTGAAAAAAATTACAAAACTCCTATTCTAACCATGCATTAATTAATTCTTATTTACCTTTGATTTCAAGTTCTTTTCAATGAAGTGACAACCTCCACTTGTTATTTTTCATTCCACTTTATCTCCAACATAGTTTAGATCACACTCACTAATTAACTTGAAAGAGTTTCATCCTCTAAATCATAAACTAAAGTTAGTAGTTCTTATGAGATAGTAAATGATTCATTTAATAGTAGTTAAATGAATGAACTTTTCATGAATCAGATTAGAAAAGAGCACATAAACATACACTAAATATTATTTCAAGCCTAAACATAGTGAGATATAGAAGTTAATCAATAATTTGCTTGTAAATTGTGTTGTCCACTTTCTTATAGTCTTTATCTAGTCTTAGTAAAGTGATTAGATTTATTTATTTGCTTGTATTAATTTCTTTGGTATTATCCAACTTGAATTTTTTAGAAGCTCTTTCACATACTTTGTATGGTGTATGTAGATGTTGTCCCTCATCTTCTTGATTTGAAGTCCTAAGAAGAATTTTACTTTGCCCATCATGCTCATCTCAAATTGGTTTTGCATCAACTTAGAAAAATAAAGAGGTTCTAGTAGCACCGAAATAATATTGACTACATAAATTTTAAGAATAAGAAAGTTAGACTTATGATCTTTGTAGAATAAAGTTGTATAAACAATTCCTCTTGAAAAACCATTTACAATTAGAAACATGTTGAATTTTTCATACCAAGTTCTTGGAGCTTGCTTCGAAACATAAAGGGCCTTATTATGTTTAAAAACATGATGAGGGAAATTGGTACTCTCCAACCCTAAGTGTTGTCCTATGTACATCTCTTACTTTATGTCACCATTGAGGAAAATACTTTTTACATCTATTTGATACAATTTCATTTTACTGAAGGCAACAAATGAGAGTAAAACGTAAATGGGTAAAGTCTAATGACTGATGATATATTTTTGTATAGTCTATATGTTCTTCTTGTGAGTAATTTTTAGCCACTGATGTAACTGCGTTTTTGCTCATCTAAAAATACTAATTAATGTTCTAAAACGTTTTTAGGATGTTAATTCAACATAATTAAGTATAAAATAGATTTTAGAAGCATTGGAAGCTAAAAACGAAATTTGCATGAACACAGTACAAAAACACAGTAATTTTATGAACTGGCAGTCTAAGTCAGGTATAATGTTTTATTTATAACTTTTTCTACAGAGCTCCAAAAATCATGTTTCTGGATGCGTTTGAAACTAGACACGTGCAGCTTTCCACAGGATCTTGAAGCATCTAAAATGTACCTAAATCTGATTTTTGCCATTTGATCAAGGTTAGTTAACCTACAGTTAACGCGACTAGTGAGTCTCCAGGACTCAATAAAACTCTTAAAATCCTGAAATTGGTGGCACAAGAAAATATATTTAATGGGCTTTAATCCAGATTTTTAATCATGCAAATTGGAGCCAAATTGGATTTTTTCCATGTAATTAAAGTGGGCCAATCAGCAGCTGCCTTCAGTTGACACGGGTGATGAATCCGTCCCAGAGATTCGAGTCCACAAGGCTCAATTGAGGTCCAAAAATCACAAAATTGGTATCATTCGAAAGAGGAATAAATTATCTTTTCAAAGGAACTCAAATCGAGCAAATCGAAGTTGAATTGGATTTTTCAAACATGTTCGAAGTAAGCTAACAGTAACTGCAGTTCAGGAGAAGTGTCCCTCAAGTTTTGGCTTCCTTTAAGTTATTCAAGGCCCGTACAGTGATTGTAATAATTTTGTAGTATAAGTAGGAGATTTAGCTTTGTAATTAAGCAGATTTGGCATTCAAAATTCATAGCTCAAGTGTTTTCAATTCTCGCATATGGCTTTCACTTTGGTAGTTAATTCGGTTAGTGTAATCTTGCATACTTTGGTACGTTTCTTGCAATAGAAGTCACGAATCTTTTGTTTTCTTTGTTCTGATGCCTCTTGTCCTCGTTCTTTAGTTAGTTCTTTACTATTTTTATCATTTAATTCCTTTTATTTCGAACAAGAATTCATGAAAACGAAAGTACATGCTACACAATGCTTGGACTTGAAATTTCTCCTTGGTTTTCTTTAAGGAAGCTTCTCGGTTGAGAGTGGTATTAAATCTTGTGAATCTTTCACGTTCTTGAATGGACTCTTGATTGGTTAATCAAGTTTTCAAATGGAGAAATCTTTAAGATCCAAGATTGGCTAGAGCACTGCATTCGCAGCCACAGATCCACCTTCTTGCTTTTAATTCTTGCGGTTTAATGCTTTCCTTTTAATTTTGCGTTTTATATGCCTTCTTGTGTAATTCTTTGACTGTTCTATGATTTTTAATCGGTGAAGGAAGGTTCCTTGGTGTTGTCTTCAAAGTTTAGAGCACTTAAATGTCTTTTAAGGGAGTGATTAATTGAGATTACTCTAGCTTTGCACTATGAAAGGAATCCAGCACTTCCAAACTGATTTTGATTCATAGAACTTTTCCTTTAGATAGTTTTACTTGCTTTCTTTAATGCTTTGATCTATAGTTGGTATAATTGTAGTGTTAGCTACTTCTGCACAATTTAGGAGTAGAATCAATTGGAATTAAGTAGTTTAGTTTTCCAGAAATCTTCATTGTTTTTTATTCTTGTTTTCGTCATTGTGTTCTTATTTTGGTTTCTGTTTTTCCAGAATTCCTAGGTAGAAATAATCTCTGAATTTACAAAATTACATTGCATACATTTCTTGCATTTTTGTTTCAGTTTAATCAAGTCAACCCCCCCCCCCCTTTATTTTACTTCAATTTCGATTCTGCATTGCATCACCGCAAATCTGTTTTACAATTGATTTCCACTGCATCCATCATTCATTCATTCTCATAGCAGTTTGTTTACTTTTGCTTTCTTACATTCATTGGTTTTAATTCCATATTGCATTTAAAATCACCACCACTGTATAGCTTTAGCATTACAGTTTGATTTTACAGTTCTTATGCATTAGTCAATTTTTCATTTTAAGCTTCTGCATACAAAACTCCCTCTATATTGTAAATCCAATTTACATTTGATTTCTCTCATTGCATTTATCATTCCTTCGTATTCATAATAGTTTCTAATCTTCCACTATTTCACTATTCATTACATTTTAACCTTCTGTTTACAAAAAAATTAGTTCTGCATAGTTCATATAAATACTACTGCATTATAAAATTCGTTCATTCATCCAAATCCATTAAGCATCATCAACCTCTAGATCAAAATCAGAAATAAATTCAGCCATTTATCACCTATCATACCACGGAATCAATGATCATTTTAGCTTTCTAATAGTACCATTCATTTGTCATTACATAGCATAATCAAAACTATTCTTTAAATTCTTGAATTGTAAATAATCTGTTGCAATATTACATTTCATTTTAGAAGCATAAAACAACATCACTTACATATCATATATCATTACATAACATTCATTTCCCCACATCTAACTTGATCTTTGCTTAACTCATTCTCACTACTTCTTGGATTGATATCTTGGTTTCCTATACTACATTTTAAGGGGAATCATCATTTGAAAAAGAGATTAAAGGCGACTAAAAAAGTTAATTCATTAAGCATACATTCATTTAGGTTCATAACATTTTTATGTGATTGTGGCTCTAGCAAATCCTGTGAATTACTATTTTCTCTAATCTAAGGATCTATATCATGAGATCCATTCTCTCCCAGATTAGATTTTACGCTAGTGTAATCATCCACCACCTCATGTTGCTCATAGTTCAAAGTATTATTATCATTAGTGCTACAGGCACTATTCTTTAACACAGAAGATTTTGTTTCATGCTTGGATGGACTTTTAGGATCCCTTAGACCCCTTTTTAACCTCAATTTTGTTGAAATAGAAGAAAAACCAATATTTGGTTCAGGAGGTTGGTCAACCCCACTATAGCTGATAGAGGCAGGAATTAGTAGTGAACCATCTTTGTCCCTACAATTGCTAGAACCTATGATCTCTCCTCCATTATCAGTGGGATTACACGGTTGTGAGAAAATTTTCCAAAGTAAGGATTTGTGTCTGATGGCATAGCTTCTCCCACTCTCAACGGTTTAGATAAATGCGCCCTAACCATTCCCCATCTAATCTTCCCCAACAAGTCTACATGGTCTTTCACCTAGCCAAGTTTTTCTTGATCTGTTCTTTCAACTACAGGGTAACTTGTACAGCTAGAATAATATCCTAAATCTTTAAATTTGGCTTGGATATATTACGAATTGGAACCTGAAGAACCAACCTACTCTTGTTCATTGAATTCACACAAGGCTCAGTTAACTCATGAGATTTTGTGGTGTCTTATTCATATAATTTTGGAAAATAGATACAGAGCATTGTGTGTGTGATGAGACTCATTTTTATCCTATTTTCTTTATCTAATTATGTTATCTTAATGTTTATTAATTGTTAACAATGATGAATTAAGCATTATTTGAGTTATTGAATCATTTGAGGCCTTAACACTAAATTATACATAAAAACAGTAAATTAAGCATTGTTTTATTCTAACCCGAAACTGATATGGTTCACCGTTTGATTTATTGTAATTTCTACAGGGATCCAAAATTATTGATTCTGGTTGCAGATTAAAATAGACACGTGCAGCTTTAAGCCAAAATTTGAAGCGTGTCATTTGGACAAGAATTGAAGATTCTACACGCATTTTAAGTTGGCCCATGTGCAGCTGAAGCACAAGCTCACGCTTCTCGCGAGTATCATGCACTTAAATTACGCTCCAGGATTCAATTGATCTCTGATTTGGGTGAAACCTATTGTGTTATTTAGCTAAATCAATGGGCTTCAACTGGGAACAAAAATCATGTAATTTTGACCTGATTTGAATTTTATATAATTTTATGAAGTAGGGTTCACCAGGCCGGATTGGCCCAGTGAACATGTGTGAGTGTTTGAATTATAGAAAACGAGCCACAATGCCAAATCAAGTGGGAACGGTGGCGTTTTAAATTTAACTCACAAAGCTTTCTAGAGGGTTTTTAATCGTTGCATTTGGATCTAAAACGAAGAAACTGCGTTCGTTTCAAGTTAGCGGAAGTGCAGTTCACGTGTGCTGGCGCGCCCAAGCGTTTCAAATTCTATGTATTTTAATTGTGTACATTCGTTTCTATTGTAATTTAATTGTAACTAAGTATATAATGTAAAAACTTAATGTATTATGGGTAGAGTTGAATCATTAGTTCAGATTTCAATGCAAGAGCTTCGTTTTTCTCTCTATTTCCGCGATCATGGTTCTCCATTGTTCTCCTTGTGCGCGCATAGTGTTCTTCATTGTGTACGTGTTTCTACTCCATTTCTTCCATTGATCTCCTTGCGTTTGATCTGAATTATGTTCTCCTCTACAGTTTACATGTTTTCTTTTAATTCTTGAATGCTTTAGATAGAATTTACACCGAACAAAGTCCACGGGTGTGGTGTTGTGTGCTTAGCATTGCTTAGACTTGACTTCTTGATTTGCCTTAACAAGTGAAAGCTATCCGGATAGGAAGGGGAAACTTGCAAATATTTTTGGTGATTCCTAATCTATTTTAGGTCTCACAATATCAAGAAAATCAAGAGCTAAGAGTGGCTCTAGGCGCATTGCCATGCTTTGCTAGGATTGCGTTTGGTTACTTTGATTTAATTTCCATGCTCCTAGTAGTGTAGTGACTTTACAAGCTTTCTTTAATTGCTTTAAAACTTGGCTTGCTTGTGAAACTATGTTGGGGACTAGGGAGGAGTCTTTCGGACCAAGAACTTAGTGTGAACTACTTGGATGTCTTCCAAGGGATAGGTTAAATGGGGCCTGGCCATGGGTTACACTAGTTTGAGGTTGCAGCACTCCCAAACCAACACGGCCTAATTTGCTTGTCACGTTAGGATAGTTTTATTGCTTTCTTTAAATTCTTTTTTAGTGTAGATTTATGAGCTTTGCTATTGTTTTAATTTCTGCATTAGTTTAGGTTAGCTTTAGGTTCATTTTCATTCATTGTTCTTCACTTTAATTCAACCAAAACCCCCCTCAAAAATAGAAAAACCAAAAATATTCATTGGTGCATTCATTCGTACTTCATTAGCATCCATTTCCCACTGGTTTCAGGTCTGGTTTAGGTAGCTATAGACTAGGTCAGATTTTGAGCCACAACCGCACCACCATTGCACCAAAACACTACCATACGGTCATCACCACTTGAGAAAACTCAAAACACAAAAATAACCACATTTTCACCGACCAATCCCATATTTCCAAGCCACCCTAAAAGTCTTGACCGAGCAAAATTGGCTGGAACTATGACTTGACCGAGACACCCCGTTTTTGGCTAGTTTTGGTGCGGTCAGGGAGTAATTTTGAATTCTGACTTAGCCATTATCACTTTTGCTCGACCAAGAATTTTACAGCTTCATTCTTTCATCCATTTTAACACATCTGTCCATCCAAAATTTTGAAAATAAAAAATATTTTCATAGTTGATCGAGAGTGGTGCATTTGGTGCACCAAAACTTAGCCAGATTTTTGACTCTCGACCAACTTTGTTTTCTGTACATAATTTGTCAACCTTGTCTTTGTAAAAGTTGTTTATTTTTGTGTTTACTAATATTCTGTGCAACTGTTTCACCATTTTGACCAACTTCAATTTTTGACCAAGGTAAATGCTCCTAACTAGCCATTTTTAAGTGATTCTCGGCCAACTCATACTTCTGTCCATATTTTCTGCACCAATATTTTTACCACTGCATTCTTACATCATATAAACCATATTGGACCATTGTTGGTGCACACATTCATTCATTTCATTGTACTTGGCCGAGAGCACCTTGTTTTAGTCTTATGTTGATCTTGATTTTGGTTAATTTTGTGGTTGTTGTACTATTTTGTGAATTTAGTTCTGTTCTGCATTCTATTTTCCATCCATATTCATTGCATATAGTTTATTAACCCCATTTTAGGTTCATTCTTAGTTTTGTTTTGATTTTAGGTTGCATTCCATTCATTACATACATTTTTCCCTCACTTGAACCACACATTTCTCATCTTTCTATACTCATTACTTCCACGGATTGATACTCTGGTTCCCACTATAACTACATCTTATTTGTTGAGGGAATCTATTTGAAGATTGTCCGACAAACAGTCTTCATCAAATTGGCGCCGTTGCCGGGAAAGTAAGAGTTTTGTGTGGTTCATCCATTGCATATAGTTCTAGGTGTTGCATTTGCATTGCATAGTTGTTCTTGTATTATTTGTTGCAGCTCTCTACAGGGTCTTTGACAGGAACTTGCTTGAAAGCTAAGGCAAAGGATACAGGAACTTCAAAAAGCTAGAAAACTCAAAAAGAAACATGGAGTGTAAATATGTATATACAGATGTAAATAGAACTTGGGATTGTGTACAGTTTGATGCTTTGGAGACTGAACCAGTGTTCGGCCAACATGGCCAGTTTGCAAATTTTTCTTTTGACCATGATGTATATAGTGCTTTTGAGTTGTTTTCTACAGGTACAAAGCAAAAAGAACAAAAAAATGAGAAAAGAGAAAAGCAAAATAAAGAGTTGGACGAAGGAGAGTGGCAGTTTGATGATTATGATGATAAATGTGAACGGAAGCAACTGCTCTCTCATGGAGGATATGGTGGTATAGGTAAATTAAATGCTAAGGCATATGAGGAGAACCGTAAGGTTCCATGATTCACTGTGTTTGATCCAGTTGTACAGGATTAAGTTATGGAGAATTCTCCTTGTGATTTTGAAGCTCTTAAGGTAATATCTTTCTATCTTATTCTTAACTCACATTGAGGACAATGTGTCCTTCAAGTGTGGGGTATTTAGGCTTTGCCTTCTTAATTATTATTGACTTGAATTGAGTTATGATATGACTTTTGTGATTCTGAGCTAAGTTATTTGTGTAGTACCTTGATTTATTGATCATGCTTTTGTGAAAATCGTGAGCTACAAACATGTTTATTGTCCATTGCCTTGTGATTATTTGAGTTGATGTAGCAAAGCACATTGATGATTTAGTTATGAGTGCCTCATGTTAAATTAAACAGGTTTTGTTCCAACTATTGAGTTATAGCCGTGAGGTATTGAGCCTAATTTTATTGATGTGTGTGATGCATTTTTTATGCTTAATTATTGCAGAACTTGAGTTTATTCTCTTAGTAAATTATCTGATTATGTGCATCCTTTGAAAATGACCAAGGCCATGTTTGTTGTAAGCTCACTAGCCAAATAAAGCCTACCTTTAACATTATTGACCCTAGTCACCCCCTTGAGCCTAATTTATCCTTTTCTTGTGTATAACCCTTACATTATAAGTCATTGACTGGAAAAACCATGTTAACCCTTGGACTTTGTTGAATAAAAAGGTTCTAAGTTAAGGATTGAGCAAAGCTCAAGTGTGGGGTGATCTTGGTGATTAATTATGAAAAAGAGACTTAAGAAAGAAAAGAAAAGAAGCAAAAGAGATGAAAAAGAAAGAGAAAGCTGTAAATAAAAGGCTAAGTTATCAAAGCAAAAGTGTTGAAAAGAAATGAAAGTTAAAGTTATGAGCCAAAGAGGCAAAAGTGAAGTATTTATGAGTCATTGCCGCCACACTTTGATGATGTTTATGCCTAATTATTTGATCAAAAGTTCCATGTTTATTATTAGCCTTGCTTACCTTTGTTTATCCATGCCCAAAAATTACAAGCCATTGGCCCCATTACAAGCCTAATTAAAACCCTTGTGATTCTTTGGATGCATGTTAATTATGATGATTGAACTTAGAATTTATTCAAGCCTATGTAAATGATTTTGCATTGATTATGTTTGAGTGAAACAACACCTTATTTAAACACTTGAGTGATGAGTGAAACACTTGACCATGTGAGAAAAACTCTAAATTATGTTGGATGATTCTTGTTGATTTATTCATGAATTCTTCTAAATTAAAGAGTCAAGTGTTAGCTGCTGTACTTGAACATATGAGGCTTGGATAATGACTTCTATTTATGATGCTCACTTTGATTTATTGATTTATAAAGCATGGAACTATACTATTTAAGATTTGCCCAGGAGTGCAAAGGTTTAAGTGTGGGGTATTTGATGAAACTCATTTTTATCCTATTTTATTTATCTAATTATGTTATCTTAATGTTTATTAATTGTTAACAATGATGAATTAAGCATTATTTGAGTTATTGAATCATTTGAGGCCTTAACACTAAATTGTGCATAAAAACAGTAAATTAAGCATTGTTTTATTCCAACCCGAAACTGAATCTAAATGGGGTTAAATCCTATATGATATGAATGAAATGGAAAACATAATGCTAATAAAAAAGATGCAATGCAAATCAGTACAGAATTCACAACTTAACCAACTCAAAATCAAGTTAAAAGCACTCACCTTTGGTCAAAAATTCAAGTTGGTCAAAACTGTGAAGTAGCTGCACCAAATGTTAGTAAACAAAAAAACAAACACTTTTTACAAAGACAAGGTTAGTAAAATCTGTACAGAAAACGAAGTTGGTCGAGAGTCAAAAATCTGGCTAGGTTTTGGTGCACCAAATGCACCACTCTCGGTCAACTATGAAAATATTTTTGATTTTCAAAATTCTGGATGGACAGATGTGTTCAAATGGATGAAAGAATGAAGTGGTAAAAATCTGGTTCGGGCAAAGTTGAAGATGGCTAAGCCAAAATTCAAAATCAAGTTCTGACCGAGCCAAAAACTAGCCAAAACTAGCCAAAAATGGGTAGCTCTCGGTCAGAGCTCAATCTGGACAACTTTTCTCGAACCAAAATCTTAGGGTGGCTTGGAAATATGGGGTTGGTCGAGTGAAATGCTGTTATTTTTGTATTTTGGGGTTTCTAAGTGGGAGATGGCTCAATGGAGGGTGTTTTGGTGCGTTTTTGGCTCAAAACTGACCTAGAAAATGACTAAGCTGGTTCAGACCCAAAAACAGTGGCAAATGAAAGGTATGAATATATGAATGAATGCACCAAAGTTTGTTTTTGATTTTTCTAATTTTTCAGGGGGGTTTTGTGGAATTAAAGTGTTATGCAAGGTGTGAAATTGGCCTAAACACTATCCTAAGCTAATGCATGAATCATAAAAGTGGCAAGGCATTTAAATCTAAATCTAATAAACCTAAACAGTACTCTAACTATGGAAAACAGTAAGCTATTCTAACATTGAAAGCAAATAAAATCAAAGCATGTAAAATTCAAAGCATGTAAAGAAAGCAATGATATCATTCCTAAAGATAAGCGCACTTAATTCAATGCAATCTTAGCCTTCAAGTGATCTTGACATTGTAAAACCCTAACCTAATTCAATTAGGATTTCACCAAAAACATTTGTGTGCTTCAACAATGCAATCGCCAAGAGTATCCACACATTAAACCAAATCAAGGCTCAAAGACTAAGAATTGTGAACAAGAGGTGGCTAGTCCAAGGAAATCAATCGGTAAAACTACACTAAAGCATCAAGAATTTAAAAGAAAGCACTTAAACCGTGGTGAAGAAACTCAGAACAGATCAGAACACAAGTAGAGCCATAAAGAAATGGAAAGAAAACATACATAATGGAAGAACAACACATGTGCGCGCGCAAGGAAACAATGAAGAAAACCCATGGAAGCTTGAACGAGTTGAGAGAAAAGCAATAGCTCTTTGTATTGGATCTGAACTTATGAATCTTCAACACATAGAATACACTGTATTTTTACAATATATAGTCAAGCACAACTTAATTACGATACAATCGGATGTACACAATCAAAGTTACATAGAATTTGAAACGTTTTGGCGCGCAAGCACACGTGGAATGCATTTCAGCTGACTTGAAACGCGCACAGATTCTTTGTTTTAGCTCCAAATGCGACGATTCAAAAGCCACTAGAAAGCTCTGTGAGTTAACTTTAAAAAGCCACCGTTCTTACTTGAATTGAAATTGTGGCGCGCTCTCCATAAATAAAACACTGAGACATGTTCACTAGGCCAGACTAGCCTGGTGAACCCCACTTCATAAATTTATATAAATTTCAATTCAGGTTCAAATTTCATGAAATCAGCGCCCAATTAAGGCCCTTTAAGTTAGATAAATAACCCAACAAGTTTCACTTAATTTAGAGATCAAACGAATCCAGGAGCCCAATTTAAGTCCACTATACTCATGAGACGTGTGAGCTTGTGCTTCAACTGCAGAAGGGCCAACTTCAAATGCGTGTGGAATCTTCAATTCTTGTCCAATTTGAACGCTTCAAATTTTGGCTTAAAGCTCTACATGTCTACTTTAATCTGCAACTGGAATCAATGAATTTGGATCTCTGTAGAAATTACAATAAATCAAACAGCGAACCCTGTCAGTTTCGGGTTAGTACAAAATAATGCTTAATTTACTGTTTTTATGCACAATTTAGTGTTAAGGCCTGAAATGGTCTAATAACTCAAATAACACTTAATTTATCATTCTTAACAACTTATAAACATTAACAAAACATAATTAGATAAATAAAATAATATAAATATTTGACTCATCAGGGTTCACCAGGCCGGATTGGCCCAGTGAACATGTGTGAGTGTTTGAATATAGAAAACACGCCACAATGCCAAATCAAGCGGCAACGGTGGCGTTTTAAATTTAACTCCCAAAGCTTTCTAGAGGCTTTTGAATCGTTGCATTTGGAGCTAAAACGAAAAAACTGCGTGCATTTCAAGTTAGCGGAAGTGCAGTTCACGTGTGCTGGCGCGCCTAAGCGTTTCAAATTCTATGTATTTTAATTGTGTACATTCGTTTCTATTGTAATTTAATTGTAACTAAGTATATAATGTAAAAACTTAATGTATTATGGGTAGAGTTGAATCATTAGTTCAGATTTCAATGCAAGAGCTTCGTTTTTCTCTCTATTCCCGCGATCATGGTTCTCCATTGTTCTCCTTGTGCGTGCATAGTGTTCTTCATTGTGTACGTGTTTCTACTCCATTTCTTCCATTGATCTCCTTGCGTTTGATCTGAATTATGTTCTCCTCCACAGTTTACATGTTTTCTTTTAATTCTTGAATGCTTTAGATAGATTTTACACCGAACAAAGTCCACGGGTGTGGTGTTGTGTGCTTAGCATTGCTTAGACTTGACTTCTTGATTTGCCTTAACAAGTGAAAGCTATCCGGATAGGAAGGGGAAACTTGCAAATATTTTTGGTGATTCCTAATTGATCTTGATTTTGGTTAATTTTGTGGTTGCTGTACTGTTTTGTGAATTTAGTTCTGTTCTGCATTCTGTTTTCCATCCATATTCATTGCATATAGTTTATTAACCCCATTTTAGGTTCATTCTTAGTTTTGTTTTGATTTTAGGTTGCATTCCATTCATTACATACATTTTTCCCTCACTTGAACCACACATTTCTCACTTTTCTATACTCATTTACTTCCACGGATTAATACCCTAGTTCCCACTTTTACTACATCTTATTTGTTGAGGGAATTTATTTGAGAAGAGACAACCTCTTCATCAGTGTGCTGCAGTCCTTTGAGGTCGGGAAGATTTTGATTTAGAAGATTTCCTTCTTGATATTTTTTGGCCACTTTTTCCCTTCCTACTTCAACTTATGCTAATATAATAGTATTGCCATCTTCTACATTAACCTGGGAAGTAACAAGTTCAGCCTCATCATGATAGTTTGATATTCTATGTCTGCAAAAGAATTGCTCAATTAAAGCAAAACTCTCATTCCAAACTTGAAACCTACAATCAACGGTTGTAGAAGAAAGTTCTTTCGGACCCTTTTGCCTACCTAATTTAGCATACGACCAACATAACAACACTTGAAGCTCCTGCCTTTTGAGAGGACATGGTGTCTTCAAATTTTCAGTAGGTAAATCCTCTTATTTTGATCTAAGGTTTGTATATGGGTAAGACAAATACTTTCTTTTCTTCGATATCCTCACTTATATACCCGCATTACAATTACTTTCATTATCATTAGATATATTCTTTTAGCAAAAAAAGAATCTAGTGAGAATACATGCCATGATTGGACACAGATTCCCATAATACATGCCATGATGTGGAATAACTTTCCATTATACATGCCATTATGTGGCACAATTTCCCACAATAGTTTGACCCACAGCTTCCCATAATACTTTTCAAATCTCATTGATGTTTTTTATTGATGGAAATGCACAACTTTGTAAAAGTATTTATTTGTAGTCCATTTAATCAGTTGAAAGTCATAGTAGATGCTTGACTAAGTTCTTAACCCCAAGTGTAAAATAGATTTTGATACACCAAAGACTGATGGTCCTTCCTAAGCAAATCATCTTCTATGTGATCAACCACAAATAATCTCATCTATTCCTAAAACACATCATCATCCACCTCTAAGAATAATGATAGTTTCAAGTATTGTTGAAACACATCATCAACTTCCCAAGTAGCATTAATAACAACAACACGACAAATATCCGAGTGGTTGTCCGAGTACAATCTGGCAGCTCGGCCTCATCCAAGTACAATCGGACAGCTCAGCCTCATCCGAGTACAATTTGGCAGCTCAGCCTCATTCGAATACAATCTTGCATCTCGGCCTCATCCAAGTACAATCTCGCATCTTAGCCTCACTTGAGTACAATCTCGAATCTCGGCCACATCCGAGTACAACCTGGCAACTCGGCCACATCCAAGTATACTTTGGCAACTCGACTACAAGTAAATAAAATCAATCTTAGTAGCTTCAACTCCTATGAAAGTCTCGCGACTAGGGGGACTTGTGTATGGGAAACTAAATTAAACATATGTGGCCGAGAATTGCATGGCCAATAACATCTCGACATCATCCAAAAAGAACTCGACTTACATAAAGGCGACATATTTCTTGGCAGCATATTTCCCACCTCTTTTATCCTAAAATTTTTTCTTTTTAAAATACCTTACACTTATCGACGTGACTATCAATGATGAAGGCCTAAAAACTAAAAACAAATATGCATGGTGTTTTGAGAAAATTCCAAACAAAATGCATAATCAAGACACCACTTTCCCTTTACATTTAATCCTTTATTTAGTATTCCTTATATTTCTTAGTTTAATTTCTAATGTTGGTTTAATTTCTTATTAAGCTTAATTTTAATTGGGCTTATTTTCCTTTGTTTTGTAGGACTTTCTAAAGGCACCACACCTTGGATAAGCTCACCCCCATCACATTTTGGGCTTTGGAGCCACCAAATACTTTGAGGGGTGCACCCCCCTTCTCTCCCTAAGTGCTGCCAAGTTTTTTGCACCTTTTTGGGAGCATCAAGCCCATTTTGAAGTGATTTTAGCACCCCTTTGCAACAGCCCAATCTTTGGCCCTTTAGGAAGGTGTAAACCTAGTTTCTAGACCATTCTTTAGGGTTAATTTACATGTAATTTCAGCTACATTTGATTGTAATTTGGGGGCCATCCAAGCCTATAAATAGGGCTCCCATTCACCTTGTAAGGGGACTTTGAATGATAGAAAATTAATGAGAATTTTTCAGCTTGTGTTGTGAGTGTTCCTCACCCTCTCTTAGCCTTATCTTGAGTGTGATTCAAGTGGTGGCACCACCACTTATCTTGGGTATCCACCACCCAAGTGGCTTGACTCATCCATTGCCATTTCACTTCATTTGGTTCTTATCTTCTTTCCATGTTCATAAGTTTATTACATTCCACTTATTCTATGTTATGTTGATTTTTATTTCTATGTGCCTATCATGTGTTTGATTAATTGTCCCAATATCATATTTCCTTTTCCTCCTCTTGAATCCCATTTGAAATGAACCTTCACATCTAGATAACATCATGTTATCTTAATGTCCAGTGGGGATTTTCTTTGGGGTTTTCCTCTAAAATCAATCTAATCATCAACTCAAACCATAATCCATAAAAGGGGCATACATCATTTGGTATCATGAGCTAGTTTCTTTGTTGTCTTGCCTATGTTTAATGCTTAATACCATTGTTTTTTCTGTTGCCTTTTAGTTGTTTTTTGTGCTCCCTTGAACCCATAACAAGTTTGGACTCTTTCACCATGTATTGGTGCATCTAAGTGGTCCAACTTGGGTGAGGAGTTGCATTTTTGGTTGCTGAAAAATTCTGGGCAGTTTTGAGTGCGAAAATCTAAAAAAAATATGGGCACAATCTTGGTTGTTTTCCTTCCTTGTTTCCATGCTATAATGTTCTTTTATTTTGGGTTAAATCTTCTTGTGTTTTCCTAGCTTTGCTTGAGTCATATGTCTTGTTTTCCATTGAATTTTCTTGGTTAAAATTCTAATGTTGAAATGTGTTTGATAAAATGCCTTAGTGAAGAGTGTATAAATTGAATTGATTGGGAATCTGAAAATAGGGACTAAGAGCTTCATATTCTCCTTTTAAAATTGTGTGTTTAAGTCTAGAAAAATTGTGAGAAGTAAAAGAATTATTTTGGCCCAATTAAAGAAGTGTTTGCACTTTAAAACATTGAATTTCCAACAAAGATTTAGATGCAATTTGACTTAAAAACTTGGCTGTTTTAGTGACTGTTTTTGGACTTAAATACACACCTACAACTTGGATTGAATGTGGCAAATTAGTTCCATCACATAGTAGGATCCTAATCTTCTTTTATGTGCTTGAAACTGAACTTTTATTTGCATATTTTGGTGCTTCTTAGAGTCTTTATTGCTACCTTTTTCTTACTTTTGTCTTCTTTTAAAGTTTTGTCTAAAATAAACTCTATTGCAATTGTCACCTTTTTTGGCTTTTACCTTTTCTTGTTTTAGTCTTTAAGAATCTTTAAGTTTTGTCTTTGAAGTTTTCTTCCTTTGCTTTCTTTTGAAGTGGTGATTGTTGTTTTTCTTTTCTACTTGATTCTCACTCTTGGTGAGTGTTAATTTGAGGGAGTTGCACACTTGTTTACATAAGGAGTGTGAGTGAACAATTTCCATTCATTTTGGTGAGGAGGCCAAACACTTGAGTGAGAGTTAAATTCACTAACTTTTGAAGTTTCATTCTTGTTTTTGTGGCTGTTTTTATTTTTGTTTATAGGTACAATGTCTGAAGCTTCTTCTTCTCCTATCTCCCCTCCAAGAGCTAACAAGTTAAGTGAAGAAATGGAGGCCAAACTTAAGAGGCAAGCCGAGCTTCCTCTTGTGGAGTTTTTGAGGGAAATGGAGATTTTAAAACAAGAGAATGAAAGAGAACTTAGAGAGGAGATCCGCCAATTAAGAAGGGAGAGAGATGAGAGGAATAGAAGAGCCTATTCCCCAAGAAATGTTCATCATGATGAAGAAGAAGATTGGAGGCTCCAAGGGGCAATGGAGGCTCCAAGGGGCAAGGAGGGTTCGCCATCAATCCCTAAAGAAATCTTACCACCATGTGAAGATGCCAAAGTTTTATGGGGACAATGATCCGGACACTTATTTGGAGTGGGAAGCCAAAGTTGAACAAATCATCCATGTCAACTCCATTAGAGAAGAAGATCAAGTAGATTTAATTGTTTTAGAGTTTGAAAGTTATGCCATGACTTGGTGGCATAAATTTTGTAAAGAACATAGACTAAACCAAGGGCCACCCGCGGCTTCTTGGATGGACTTAAAGTTTCATTTACGCGGTATATTTGTTCCTTCCTACTATAGGAGGGAGCTCCTTTTGAAGCTCCAACGGCTTCAACAAGGAAGTTTATGTGTGAATGATTATTTAAGTTGATGGAATCTCTTATACTTAAGGTCGATGTTGATGAGACAAATGAGGCCACAGTAGTTTAGTTTTGTTAGTGGATTTAGGAGGGACATTCAAGATTTAGTAGAACTACTCAAGATTTAGTAGAACTATATGAATACTCCTCAATAGAAAATATTTTACACCTTGCACTTAAAATTGAAACTCAACTTCAAAGAAAAGAGAGTGCAAGGAGGAGTAATCATAATAATGACTACTACAACTCTTCTTGGAAGGATAAAAACAAAGAAAAACATGAAAAGAAA
>BDMB01000086.1:295563-330596 GCA_016859785.1 Macrotyloma uniflorum | reverse complement strand
AAATTCGAGGTCGAATTCTTTCCAAGAGGGAGAGGATGATAAAGGCCTAAAAACTAAAAACAAATATGCATGGTGTTTTGAGAAAATTCCAAACAAAATGCATAATCAAGACACCACTTTCCCTTTACATTTAATCCTTTATTTAGTATTTCTTATATTTCTTAGTTTAATTTCTAATGTTGGTTTAATTTCTTATTAAGCTTAATTTTAATTGGGCTTATTTTCCTTTGTTTTGTAGGACTTTCTAAAGGCACCACACCTTGGATAAGCTCACCCCCATCACATTTTGGGCTTTGGAGCCACCAAATAATTTGAGGGGCGCACCCCCCATCTCTCCCTAAGTGCTGCCACGTTTTTTGCACAATTTTGGGAGCATCAAGCCCATTTTGAAGTGCTTTTAGCACCCCTTTATAGCAGCCCAATCTTTGGCCCTTTAGGAAGGTGTAAACCTAGTTTCTAGACCATTCTTTAGGATTAACTTACATGTAATTTTAGCTGCATTTTATTGTAATTTGGGGGTCATCCAAGCCTATAAATAGGGCTCCCATTCACCTTGTAAGGGGACTTTGAATGATAGAAAATTAGTGAGAATTTTTCAGCTTTTGTTGTGAGTGTTCCTCACCCTCTCTTAGCCTTATCTTGAGTGTGATTCAAGTGGCGGCACCACCACTTATCTTGGTATCCACCACCCAAGTGGCGTGACTCATCCATTGCCATTTCACTTCATTTGGTTCTTATCTTCTTTCCATGTTCATAAGTTTATTACATTCCACTTATTCTATGTTATGTTGATTTTTATTTCTATGTGTCTACCATGTGTTTGATTAATTGTCCCAACATCATATTTCCTTTTCCTCCTCTTGAATCCCACCAAACCCAATTACTTGGGTTCAACATGTCAACCCTCGTAAAATAAACATATAAGTTAATTTCTATTATCTATCAATTAAAATACACTAAGGTAATTTGTTACCAAATTATATTATAAAACCTATCAGGTATAATTAATCTCTCTAACCCTAATATTAAACCCTGTTTATACTCTATACTGATTTAAGTGTTGGATGGAGTGTAATCGCAGGTACACCCTAATATGGTTTGAGGAGTCACCCAGAATAGCTAATACAAGAAGATTGAAGTTGTCTTGATGTACTCGGTCCGTGTAAGTACAAATTCTTTTTTTCTCTTCAAATCCCATATTAATTTCCATCTTCTACTAAGATACTCAAAATATTTACAACCTCTTACCTAAAACAACCAGAAAGGAAAATGTAACTATTGAGAAATATACATGCAATGCATGAGGGAAAAAAATGCCCCTGGATCTTATGACTTTGCTACATGTAAGATATGAAAAGAAAGAGTCCATTATTCATGAGATGTAATTGATGCAAAAGTTAGGTGTTATTCATGATAAGTACCATAATGCATGCACATACTTCTTGAAATGCCGCTTATTTTACATGACATGCAATGCAGACATGATGCACATTAATACACAACAATAATGATTAGTGAGTGGTGATAGGATGCCATATTCTCCCTTTGTGTCCTAGACAAGGTTCACAAATGTAACACTTAAAGATCTAAGGTAATTTAGATATGCATACTCACAAAGGATGGTTCCTAATCTTAAAGGTATAGAAGGCCACCGGAGTTATGGAACGCTTTATGGTATTTTCCCGCAATAGTTTTGAAGTCTACTAGACGTGGGAATACAAATAAAGAGAACAAACTCCGACTGGGGTTCTCACAATAGCCAAATAGGAAGTACATCCAATGACACTACCACACAACCCCTCTATTACTAAGTTCTCTCATACTTGGGTATAGAGCCTTACTCAATACACAAAATATGCAATAGTGTGTGAAGGGAGCATATGATGCAAACCCATAACCCCTCACCTGCAAAACAGACAGAAAAGTCCCAAACAAATATAGCAGTTGTCCTCTAACCTAAGGTTCAATAATATAGTCACATAATTATTTATGACAATAAACTAGCAAAAGACAAGAGAACATACACAAAACATTACAAAGGGAAAATAAACACATTATTATGGAAAGTTACGAAAAAACAAAAAATGATCTTTGAAACAAAAGATGGGTTCGGGAGTCGATTACCTGTAAGCAAGGTATCAGCACCCTACAACGTCCACCTTAAGAATGTTACCTTTTAATTAAATGTGCAAAATAAATATAATTTTTAAAATATTTATTTCCCCTATAATTAAATAAATAACATAATACAAAATTAATTTTAAATTATTATGGTAAAAAAATATTAAAATAATATTTATTTGGGTCCGACAAGATGTGTTAACCTTACTTCTACGATTTTCGATTTCAAGGTTACATTTTTCTTTCAAAAAGTGTTGGGTTAATATATTTAAAGAGAAATAGGAATTTTGATAAAATTTTATATTTTAATGTCTTTGTCAATCCTACAATAAATCAAGACAGTATTGATATTGTAGATTGTTACCTAAATTTTCTTAAAAGAAGAAATGTTTATCATATTCTAATGAAGTTTAATTAAATGTTAAATATAAGATGACGTATATAGCCATACATATATTTAAATTATTATTTACATGAAGTTGATATAAAAGTATTAAATATATATAATCTTTAATTACTAGGAACTCTTATAAAAAAATGAATAATACTTAATTAATAGACCTAGATGTAAGAAAGTTTATATAGTTATACATACATCTAAATAATTTTTTTAATATGAAAAGAAAATGTAAACCTTACCGTTATATTAAAAAACTGATGCTACTAAAAAATTTAGAAACATTTTTTATTATAAAATTATTAACGAAATAAATATTTATAAAATTATAATTTGATTAAATTTTCATAAAATATAAAAATATTAAATATATAATGACACATATGGTCTCACATATATATATATATATAAACAAAATTTTATCATCGAAATATAGTATAAATTATATAATTTATATTTAATTTAAATTTTTTAAATAAAAGTGAAATGTTAGATATAAGAAGATGTATTTGACCATACTTAATATCTTTATCATTCTTGCCATAAATCAATTATATATTAATAATGTTATAATTTTATTTTATGGATTTATTTGAATTAATAATATTTTTTTTAATAAAGTAAGTTTTATATTTTTTTTATATTGGACATAAGATTACGTGATGTATGTATATACAATGTCGTATATGTAAAATATATAAATTAATAATAAAAAAATATTATTATTTTTTGAAATAAAAAATAATATCACAATAAATAGAAAATATAAAGTAGCATAAGAAAACTAGTATATATATATATATATATAACTCACATTAAATTACAAGAAAAAATATTTTTTTAATAAAAAATAACTTCACCTAATAAATACGAAATATAATCGTGAATAGCCTCAAAGATCCAGAAAAAAAATAAAAAGATAAAAACCTTGAATTGGTAGTTAGATAATGTAATATTTTCTTTGCATTTGAAGTGAAATGCATTCCCGTAAGATAAGTGTATTTGGTTCAAGTTTAAAGAGAAGTTGTAGGCATATGAAAGAAAGATTGATATATCTACTCTTGTGCTTTAACTAGACCATGGGAAGTAGCGAATGAATATACCAAAGTGAGGAAGTAGGATTTGACACATAAATATAGAGAGAGGAATGTAAAGAGTAAAGTGTGAAGAGGAGAGAAGGTGAGTTGTAGGTGGGAGGCAGGTAGGATTGGACAAGACAGAAACGTGCAGGCAAATGAAAATAAAAACAAAGAAAAATGCACAATCAAAACTAACTATCAGACCATTAAGGAGAAAGAAAATACCACTTAGATGAAACTTTTCTTTCCTCCCAATATCTCAAGTCATGGTCCCTGAAAGCGTTAAGCACACTTCAAAAAGATTCCCTTAACAATAAAGATGTAGCAATAGGAACTTGAGTATCAATCCTGGGAAGTAGTGAGAATAGATGGCTAAAATGAGTGATTCAAATGAGGGAAATGTATGAAATGCAACCTAAATGCAATATAAAACTACAAATAAACCTAAGATGGGGTTAGAATACTATATGCTATGCAATGGAATGAAAACAGAATGCAAAACACAAAACAGTACAGAATTCACAAAATTAACCACAATGAATAGTAACACAAGGTCAAAATAATGAGCTCTCGGTCAACTACAATGAAATGGATGAATGCTTCGATCAATGATGGTCTAGAATGTTTTATATGGTATATGAATGATGTGGTAAAAAGATGGGTGCAGAAAATATGAGCAGAAATGCAAAATGATCGAGAACTATGCAAAAATGGCTAAGTTAAGCACACTAACCTTGGACAAAAATTGAAAGTGGTCAAAATAGTGAAGTAGCTGCACAAAACGTTAGTAAACACAAAAGTATGGATATTTTACAAAGGGCTGGTCGACAGAAAATGTATAGAAAAGGGTCTTGACCGAGAGTCAATAAATCTGGTCTAGTTTTGGTGCAAATATGGCACCTCTCTCGGTCAGAGAAGAAACTGTTTACAATTTTGAAATTTTAGCTAGACAGAATGATTCAAATGGATGAAAAATGGATGTATGCAAGTTCTTGACCGAATGAAAATGAAGATGGCTAAGTGAAAATGCAAGATTATGATCTGACCGAGCCAAAAATGGCCTAAAATGGGGTGTTCTCGGCAAGAGAGCAAATGAATGATTTTTGCTCAGTCAAGAATGAAATGGCATGCATGAAATGTATGGTTGACCGATGGAAATCAAGTTATTTTTGTGTTTTGGGTTTTCTATAGTGGAGATGACCGAATATGTGTGATTTTGGTGCGTTTTGGCTCAAATCTGACCTAGTAAAATGGCTAACTATGGTCCAGATTCAAAACAGTGGCGAATGAATGATATGGATGAATGAATGAATGCACCAATGAATGTTTTTGATTTTTCTATTTTTTTGGGGGGATTTGTGGCTTAGAAAGTGAGATGTAATGAATGAAAATGGTCCTAACACTACCATAAACTAATGCATGTAATGTAAAAGTGTGGCAAGGCATTTAAAACCTATTCTATGAAAGCAATACAGAAGAAATAAAAGGGAAAACAGTACACTACCTAACGTGAAATGCAAGCAAATTAATGTTGGTTTGGGAGTGCTACAACTCAAAGTTAGTGTAACCCATGGCTAGGCCCCAATTAACCTATCCCTCAAAAGACATGTGAGTAGTTCACACTAATCCTTGAGTCCGAAAGAAACCTCCCTATTCCCCAACAAAAACTCACAAGCAAATCAAGTTTTAAAGCAATTAAAGAAAGCAATTAAAGAAAGCATTAAAGAAAGCAACCAAACGCAAATCCTAAAGAAATGTGATAACGTGCCTAAAGCCAATCTTAGATCTTAGTATTTCTTGATATTGTGAGACCTAAAATAGATTAGGAATCACCATACAGATTTGCAAGTTTCACCTCCATCGGTGGGAAGGTTTCCACAAGTTTAGGAAAATCAAGAAATCAAGACTAAGAGTTGTTAAGCCCGCAACACCACACTCTTTGATCTTTGTTCGGTGTAAAACTATCTAAATCATCTAAGAACTAAAGAAAAATAGTAACATGGTGCAGAAGAACACAAAATAGATCCAATACAGAAGAAACTATGGAAGAAAAGCAATGGAAAACATACACACAATGAAGAACAAGTGGCGCGCAAGGGAAGAAGATGAAGCCAGGGATGCAAGAGAAGAAGAGAGAATTCGAAGAGCTCTTTGCATTAAGATCTGAATTATACACTTCAACAACCCTTAATTACATTGTATTTTAGCTATTTATACTTCTACATAAATTATTACAATACAAACGGATGTAGGAAATCAAATTACAATGAAGTGGGATCACAATGGACGCGCCAGCTCACGTGTTTGGTACTTCAGTAAACTTGCAATGCACGCAACTATGTCGTTTCTTCTCCAAATTCGACGATTCAAAATCCCTCTGAAATTTCTACGTCTTAACTTTGAAACGCCACTGTTCTTGCTCAAATTGGAGTTCTGGCTCGCTTTCTATAATTAAATCAATCAACCATATCCACAGGGCTAGTCCGGCCTGGTGAACCCCTCTTCATTAATTTATGGAAAATTCAAATCAAGTCCAAATCAAACGCTTCCAAGGCTCAATTGAAGCCCAATAAATTAGATAATCAGAAAATCAAATTCCATCCAAATCAGAATCCAATTGAGTTCTGGAGCTCAATTTAAGCGCTGGTGACTCGTGGGACGCGTGAGCTACACTTGTGCCAACTTCAAACGTGTGTGGAGACTTCAATAGTGGTCCAAATCACGCGCTTCAAATTTTGGCTGAAAGCTGCACGTGTCTAGTTTCATTTGCAACCAAAATCAAGAATTTTGGATCTCTGTAGAAATTAAATAAATAAAACAGTGAACTATGTTAGTTTTCGAATACAATAAAACAATGATAATTTACTGTTTTTATGCACATTTCTATGTTAAGGCCTCAAATGGTCCAATTAGTCAAATAATGCTTAATTTATCTTTGTTAATAATTAATAAACATTAATATAATATTATTAGACACTTAAATTATGATAAAAATTAGTCACATCAGTCCCCTTTATTTATATTATCCCCTTACAGCAGTTGCCTTTTACAGCCTCCCTCTCATTAGGTTAAAAAAAAAAAAAATAGGTCACTTTTTTATGGGCTTGAGTCGCTTTCTCATCACTCGTTTTTTTATTTGGGTTTGGGTCTTTTTCTTCTCACCCCCTTTTCTCAATTTGGGCCCTTTTTTTTATTGATTATTTTAAGAAAAAAGAGAATAGAAAAATGTATAAAATAATAAAAAAATAAAATAAAATAGGTAAATATAAAAATTATTTCTTAAAAGATAAAAATATATTTTTATTTAATTTTTAGTGATCTCTAATTTTATAATTTTTTTATTTAATTAAAACATTATCCTATATTTTTTAATTTTAATATTTTCCAAAAATAATTGAATAATAATAAATAAATAAAAAATAGTAAAAGAAATATATATATATATATATTTTATTATTTTTATTTTTCTTTTTCATGATCTTTTTCTTTCTCTTTTTTTTCTTTATTTCTCAACGTATTTTTAATCTCCCGGACGAAATTGGGTGTGGACAACTGCAAAAGTAAATCACTTCAAATTTTCTATAACCATAAAACTTGATTTACTACTATTGTTGCTACTATGAATTCAGCCTCAATAGTGGATTGAGCTAGAATCTCTTGCTTCTTTGTGCAACATGAGAAAACTTCCAAGACTAGACTGAAACAATATCCTGAAGTACTCTTTATGTCATAAATGGATCTAGCCCAATTACTATAAAAAAATGCATATAACTAGAATTTTTAACACTTCTCGAATTTGACACCATAATCAATAGTGTATTTTAACATACCTCAATATTCTTTTTACTTGTTATGTTCCACTTGCACAATGCATAAAATGAGACAAGAGAATTACAACAAATAGAATGTTTGGCCTTGTTGTAGTGAGATACATTAGACATCCAATCAAGCTCCTATAATGTCTTTGTGCTAACAAATTTGCATTCCTCCATTTGAAACTTCTTCAAAATTTTCCTTACATATTTTCTTTGACAGATTAAAACTTCATTCTCATTTTTTTTAATATTAATTTCAAGAAAAGAGGTCATGAGACCAAGATCTATCATTTCAAAAGCTTGCATCATTTCTTACTTGAATTCCTAAACTAGCTTTGTGTCATCTCTAGTGACTAAAAGATCATTAACATAGAGGAACACTATGAGAAAGTTATTTCTCCTATGTTTCACATAAAGAGTAAATTTGGATAAACTTTTTTTCAAAGCCTATGCTCAATAGGTGATCATTTATCTTACTATACCAAGACCTTCGTGCTTTCTTTAGGTCATAGAAGGGGTCTTTTTTAGAAGATAGATTTTATCTTTTGCACCTTTCTTCATGAATTCTTGTGGCTATTCCATATATATTTCTTTTTGTAGTTATCCATTAAAAAAAACCTATTTAACATCAAATTGGAATATTTTTCAGCCATTTTGTGCAGCCACTACTAGCACCAATCTAATTGTATTCAATCTAGACACAAAAGCAAAAGTGTTAAAATAATCAAAATCATAAATTTGTGCATATCCTTTTACTTTGAGTCTGACCTTGTGCTTGTTGATTGAGAAATCTACATTAGTTTTGTTATGAAAACCCATTGAACTCCAATGACTTTTCTATCTTTATCTTTTCAACAAGTTTCGTGGTTTTGTTTCAATCATGATTAGGCAGCCCTCCATTTGGGATCTTCTTTTGCATCCCAATACCTTGTAAGTTCAAGGAAAGCAAAGTTGCATCTTTGGTAAATATTAGAGACCAATCTAGTTCCTCTTGTAGAAATATGATCGACTACATTATTTTGATTTTGCAAAGGGTCAACTGTTCGAACCTTTTTTGCATTATCCTAGCTCGATTTTTCATTCTCCACGAAGTGCACACCTCTACTTATCAAAATTTTCTTTGTATGAGGTTGAAAAATTCTATAATTTTTAGAAACTAAACTATTTCTGACAAATATACTGGATTCAACTTTCTTGTTAAGATTATCTCTCTTAATCTGTAGCACATAAATAAAATATAAGCATCCAAATATTTTAAATTTTTTTACAAAAGATTTATAGCCATACTAATCCTTAAAAGGAGCTTCCCATCAACAAGTTTGGTAGGCAATCTATTTAGAAAAAATATTGGAATGTTTTCAGCCTCTGCCTAGTATTCCATAGGTAACCCTTTCTCATGAATCATACTTTTGACCATTTCCATTTCTTTTTTATTCTTTCTTTCACTAACCCCATTTTGTTTAAGGGTGTAAGGAGTTGTTAATTGAAGTGTACTCCTTTTCGTTATCTGACCTCTGAGCTTAATCATGCAACCACTTTGCTTTTTCAATCCTTTGTTTAAACCTCCAAAAAGAACCTACTTCTTCTAACTTGAGAAAATAAATCGACCACATTCTAGAAAAATCATCTATGAAGATTATATAATATACTCCCCTTAAGTGAACCAATCCTTTAAGGTGCATTCAAATTTGTGTGGATCAATTATAGCTTCTTTGTTGCTCTACAAGTTTCTTGTTTGAATGGTAATCTTGTTTGCTTGCCATATTGACAAGCTTCGCAGGCTGGTAATTCAAAATCTAAGTGAGGTAAAGCCATGAACCAACTCCTTTCGTTGCATATTCAACACTGCATGATGAAAGTGACCCAACCTTTTGTACCAAACCTATGTACTATTTTCAGTAGCTGGATATGCTACTTGCTCTTTCTCCATGGGATCAAGTGTGAAACTTCTACAACTTATTTTAATATTGAAAAATTCCTTTCCAATGATATTTTTTATAAAATAATGCTTATTTTCTAAATATATTTTAAATCCCTTATCAAGTAATTGTCCCAAACTTAGCAAGTTTTCATCAATCTCAAGCACATACAAAGCATAAAAAGTTAAATTTGTACCTTTGCAACTTTTAGTGGATACAGTTCCCTTTCCTTCAATAGTAATGAAAACACCATTACCAATTCTAACTTGTATACCTTTGATCTATCCAGATCTTTGAAATGTTCTTGATCATGGGTCATGTAATTGGTACAACCATTATCTACCAACCAATATTCAGTTAAGCTACTACTTGTAAAACATGTTGCTATAAACAATTTCTCTTCCTCCTACTAGCTAACAACTTGAGCCTCATTCTTATGTTGAAAATTACTTTTGTAGATTCTCACATGATGTCCTAACTTGTTGCACTTTTTACACTTGAAAGGAGGATGACCCATTTTACCACAATGCTTGGATGGAGGAAATTATGTTATTTTTTTCGTTACTTTTGTTGGTGTTGGCGGCTGCTTCTGAACCTTTGAAGTTCTTCTTCGAATTCTTTATTCATTGCTTTTTTGCTTGGTTGATTTACAATTTAACTTGCAATTCTCTTTCCACAAAAACTTCATCCCTCATTTTGCTCCTTTGCTCTTGTGACTGCATAACACTTACAAGTTCTGCCAAGGTCATCTTTGACATATCCTTAGTATTTTCCAATGAGTTAATATAAGCCTCAAATTTTTCAAGGACTATCACCAGTATCTTTTGAACTATTCTTAAATTAGAAAATTCACTACCTAGAAATCTCACCTTGTTCATAATGCCAAGAAGTTTCTTAGCATACTCCTTTATTATTTTAGACTCCTTCATTTTTTGCATCTCAGATTGTCTAACCAGATTCAGTAGTTGCATTCCCTTGATCTTTTCACCTCCTTCATATTCATCCTTGAGTAAATTCTAGATTTCAAATGCTAACTTGATTGACATGATTTTAGTGAAAATGTCTTGTGAGACCGCAGCAAATAAACTAGTACTTGCCTTTAACTTTATTGTTTTCCTCTCCTTGTGATTTTTAATCTGAGCCATAGTTGGATTGGTTGGTAAAGGAAGAACTAAGTAATCTTCCTTAATAGCTTCCCAAAGATCATTTGCCTCTAGGTGTGGCTCCATTCTTGCTACCTAGATATGATAATTATCACCATCAAACACAGGTAGTGCTACTGTTGTGTAAGGAGTTTTAGAATCCATATTTGATGGACTAAAGCATGGTGTATAGGCTTTTATATTGGGTTTTATTGGGTTCACTCATAGGTCCTTCTAAGAAGAGGGCTCTAATACCAATTTGTTAACTTTATTTTGGAAGAAAATGAAATTATTATTATTATTATTATTATTATTATTATTATTATTATTATTATTATTATTATTATTATTATTATTATTATTATTATTGCTCCAAGTTTAAGAACCAGTTATTAAGTAGGCTTATGCTTAATTGAAAAATAAAGTAAAAATAATTAAATTATAGTTACGAAAATACAATTTTATCACATACCTTATATTGAAGAAAATTATAGTTAAATGATTACTTGTTAAGTTATTTGGCCATGAGATTTTCTTGGAATAGATTTTGAATAATTAAAGAGCAAAATATGATTTATATACAATAATTATAAAAATATTTAAGTATAATATAATCAAAATGTTTTAATTTATTTTTATATAGTATTAATTATCCTGTTAACTTATTAACTATTATTATTGAAAAATTAATTTAGTCTTTTTAAAAAATAATATATATTATTATGTAATAATTATGAAAAATATTTGAATAGTATAATTAAATTTTTTATTATTATTTTATATCATACTAATTATTATCCTAACACTTCAGATTATCATATTTATTATTAAAAAATTTAAATAATTTTTCTAAAATTAATTAAATTAAAGAATACCATTCTTTTCTTTTCTTTTTTCTTAAATTTATATTTAAACTAGAATAAAAAAATTATTCTAAATAACTTAAACTTAACTTAGATATGATTATTAAATAATGAATCAAATATGAAATTTTATTTATTTAGAGTATAAATGATAATTATTTTTTCCTAAACACGATTAAATTTTCAAACTATAAACAAAATTAATACTACAACAGAATGAGGTTCGCGTAACGGCACTTTAGATAGCGGTTAAGAGAAACCGCTTTTAAAAATATATATTACACAGCGATTAGGCACAAACCGCTCTCTAAAATGACTTTTAATAGCGGTTGAGTAGGAACTGCTATCTAAAGTAAGATATAATAGCGGTTGTTCAATAATCGCTATCTAATGTCTTGCCTTTTAACAGCGGTTGACACGTGGAACCGCTATCATAACTTTAGATAGCGGTTACACGGTTGAACCGCTATAAGAAATGTAGTTTAGATAGCAGTCATTTATTCAACCGCTATCTAAAGTCCTAATTTTTAAAACCCTAAACCTCTTTCTTTAACCTCGCGCTCTCTCTGCACTCTCTCTGCACTCTCTCATAATCCTCCATTCTTTCGTTGCTCTCGCCTTTTCCTTTCGCACCATCATTCGGACTCTCACACATAACGGGTGAGTCAATTTCTTCTCTCTTTTTTCCTTCACTTTCAATTACTTCGCTTTTTTATCATTATAAAATATTCCGTTATGTTCTTTGTTCGGTGGATGATTAGTATAGAGGGTGGATCTGCATCAAAACCCCCTTTTTTTCAATGTTTCTTGTAAACTCCCACTGTTTAAGAGGTGTACCTTCTTAAATGTTTACCCCTTCCAATTTTCCTGATTACTGTTTTGTAATTTTTGCTATTTTTATTTTCTGTGTTCCTAGGTTTAGGTGTACACCACATTGGCTGTTGTGCATATATGACCTAGCTTTGTATCTTTCCAATTCATTTTTTTAATATGCAAAAATTAATTTTTTTATTATTTCCCCCTATCTACCAGAGGATTCAAGGACTTAGGAAGAAATTTTACTTCCACTTAGGAAGGTAGGGTCTTTGACACATATTATGCATCTTAAATGACTTTGTCACAGTTTTATCATCTCAAGAAAATTTGACTAATGGATTAAACCTTTATGTTTTTTCACCTGTGCATACTATAAGGAATGTAACATTTACATCTATTCAATTCATGGGCAGGTACAATTCTTGGACCGACATCATTTGCTGATCAAGTTTGGTAGCGTAGATGGAGAGGTGAGCTCTCTGTGTGTCTTTTTCTTTTAACTCTTCATATTCTTACTGTACCATCCACAGTCCCTAAGAAAAGAAAAATCAAAATGGTATAGCATATGTTGTTTTCTTTAGCTTGCATATGTGACCGTCCTACTTCAAGTGGAGTCCTGGCTTTACTGTAGGAGTCTCCTCCACACTATAGAGAGATATTTGGTTGAAACCAGGGTCAACCTATCTGGTTGAAAAGAAAACTATTAGTGTCAATGATTAATGCTTAAATCTTGATACTGATAACTAAAATGGTAATTTTCTTTTAATTTGCCCCCTCAAAGCATAGTTTCACCAGCCTGTTACTGAAATTGAATTTAGTTATCAGACTGGGTTAGCAAGGCTAGAAGTCTTGATCACTAGGTCATAGAGATCTCATGCAATCATACCATGTTAGGGAAGTTTTACAGTTAAGTGGCTCTAAGAATGATTTTTCATATCTTACAATTTGGTACATATAGTAAAAAATGGGCCAGGGCTCATATTTAGGCCTTTATCTGATTAAACATCCCAGAAAATTTCAACGTGAAAATTTGAGTGAAATCATTATGCTCTCTATTAAAGTAATACGAGAAATGTGTTAATCTTTCATCCTGTCATGCCTCAGGTGTCACGAAATGCTGATCACCACCCAGCTTTTGTTGCTGTATATAACATGGATACGACTGAAATCATATCATTTTATCAGGTAAATTTGTTTTCCGTCGTAGTTCTATTTTCTTCTTGGGTTCTATGTGTTTTCTCTGACTCAGTTTTACATCTTATCAGAATTCAGCAGATGAGCTTTACCTGTTGCTTGAGCAATTCTGTGACCACTTCCATGCAGCATCAAGGAATTCAATGTATATGAATTTCATATCTTCTCATTCAAACAATATCCATGCACGGGAACAGCTACGGAGCATAAAAGATAAGGCTATCACTTTAGATAGCGGTTCCACATAAATCGCTATCTAAAATATAGTTTTAATAGCGGTTCCACATGAACCGCTATCTAAAATATAGTTTTAATAACGGTTCCACACTAACCGCTATTATATCTTATTTTTTTAATAGCGGTTAGTTAATCGCTATCTAAAGTCAGACACTATCATAGCACCTCATTTAATAGCGTTTTTAACCGCTATTATAAGTCATGCGAAACCGCTATCTAAGGACTATTCTGTTGTAGTGTAATACTATTCACCTTATAAGGCAATGAATTCATAAAAATGATAAAGTTTTTGTATTAAACTTAAATATAATTTATAAGAATATTAATATGGTATAAAATAATATTATAATTATAAAAAAAATTTTAAATACAAAATAAGATATATAATTAAAATAAAGTATAAAAATTTCTACTCACGTATATAATAAAAAAAAATTATATACTTAAAATAAGTTTTTAATAAAATAAAATTGGAATATTTTATCAAATTAATTCTAATAAAAGTACAATAGGAATATTTTACAAAATTAATTCACGTACCATATTTTTTAATTATAATTAATTTTATACTATTACAATATCTTAATTTGTCAATCATGATTAATTTTGCACTATCATCATATTATAACTTTTCAATCACAAATCAATTTTATATTGTTGAATCTTTATCTTATTCGTATCAATATTCATAATTATTTTCTTGATTTATCATTGATTATAAATAATTTAAATAATAATTTACTTATAATCTCAAAATTTCATATAAATTTTGTGATAAAAAATTCAACAATATAATAATTATATTTATCACATTTCTATTTTTCAAAATCGCATATAAACCACGAAAGAACCAAACAATAATTTAACAAGCAATATTATAACAATCCATTCAAGTAAAACTAATTTAGAATATTAAAAATAGGATATTAAAATAAGGTAAATTTTTTTAATATCCTTCAAACAAATGGGAAATTTTCAAGCCTAGAACCTCTACCCCAAATTTGTTGTGCATGTTTCAATCCATTGAGCAAATTTGTTTTCAAACACATCTATTAAGTACCCTAAAATTTACTGAATCAATTCCTGAAAAAAGTATATTAATTTAAAAAAAATAATAGTTTGTTCAAAAAAATTGCTATAACGAGAAAATAACAAAACTTGTTTTGGACCTAGCTTCTCTAGAAAACTCTGTTTTAGACATTCTTTATAACACACTTTAGGTTTTCATATCCAATAAACTCATTTCTTTGATTAAAATGTAAAAAAATAGAAACATATGAATCAAGTCAAAGCACTTTTCTAGGTTTATAAAGAAATATATAGTAAATAGAAAATTAAGGTTTGGAATCAACTCCCCTTATCTCAACATTTCTCAAATCAATAAGAGAGGTGAAAAATAGAAAGTTTTAGGTCATTTTTCTTCCTTAAGAAAGAAATTAAGAATAACTTTAGAGATTATGATAAATTAATGAAAAAAAACTGAAATAGAAAGTTCAAAAGATGAAGATTTTATGTTAGTTCACAAGAAATTGCCTTAACATGTTAAGATTTTAAAAAGGAAGGGAAAAAAGAAGTTTTCTTTCTTTGGCTCTTGTCTTTGTAGACATGGGAGATAATAGAGAGTGAGATAGGGTATTTTGATTTATTAATGATAGAAGAAGTTTTATGGTCCAAAGCTTTTTAAGCAAACTTCTCCTTTTTCTTAATTTTTTTTATATACTATGATAAATTTTTTAATCTAATTAATTTTGTTTAAATAAATTTTAACCAAAATTTATTTATTTTTTAGAAATTCAATTTTTTTTTATTTTTATAGAAATTTCTAAATTTAAAAATGCTACAATATTTATTCTGAAATTTAGGGTGTTACAATTATCATTAAAGAAACTTTTAACTTATATTAAAAATTACATGATCATATTTATAGATATAATGTTAAAAATAATATTATTTTTTTATTGTAGTGGCAAAAGAAGAATAAATCCTAATTTCAGTTCAAAGTCAAGTCATTTACCATCATTATCACCATCAATCCAAAATTGAATGGCATAAAGACAAACGATTATCACAGTTTAACAAACCAAAAATAGGAGAAAGGATAAACTAGAGGAAAAATAATCATTTGAATATATAATATGAGATAAAGTTTCATGGATTCAAACAAGCACAATCACATCTTAAGATATATTAATCTACCTATAACTTATACATCTACAATCATAATCAAGACAAACGATTTATGGAAAATTATAAGAATTTTGAACATGAGGGACTAATACCTAAGTAATGTATATTAGTATTGGGCCTACAAACTGCGCTTTGAGCCTTTTTCACCTCTAAGGTCTTCCAATTTGTCCTCATTAAGACACTACATATTAGGGTAGCCTCAATCAATTGTTCCACTTTTGCCTCATTATCCCAAAACAAATAACAAGAACTTTATCAACTTTTCACCACATAAAATCTCCGTTTAAATGACTTAGAAGGTAATTAAAGTCTAGATATCCTAGTTAGGCACATCCTTTAATCCATACACTAATTATCAAACATTACAACATTTTTAGGATAATTACACATTTAAACATCCTCTCAATAGGATATGTGCATTTGGCCTTATGAAGCTCCAATAATTGTATAGAAGGCCCAAATTTAGATTCCTTGATCCAAATTTTTATTTTAAAACATCTTTAAAGATTTATTTCATAACTTTTGAACAAAATGGTTGGATCAAAGAATTAAATTGGCCATTCTACTCACTCAACAAATGAAATGTTGCTCATGATACATATAAACTAGATCAAACAATTTTCCTCTAATGTGTATGTATAATAGGAATACCAATCCATACAAATCATAAGATCCAAGTACAAACTTGATAGAGAACAAACCTTACAATGATTCAAAAGTTCATATTCAATACTCCATTTAAATTCAAGACATTCAATTCATCCAATACAAACCTTATTCATTCAAACAAATCCCAATAAGAAGTTCAATCTAAGTGACAATGTCACTCTCACATCTGAAATCTTCTATCTTATGGTTCTATAGTAGAAATTAATTAAGTTAACTTTCCTTACCTAAGTTTAGCTTCTCTAAAATACTTTTTACCCAAAATAAGTTGAGTCAAGGATTCTCTATCTTACTCTAAAAATATCTAATCATAAAACAATTGCGTTATTATAAACCTAAGCTATTATAGACTTATATTGAAAATAGAAACATCACATGCAACAAACCTAAGACCTCATGCAACCAATTTACTAAAGGCTTATAAAGGAAACTTAAATAATAAAGAATTTATACCCAAAATAAAATTCCAATAGATTGAAATTGATTTACTCTTTAAGAATTTTCACTAGGTATTTTTGGATCTTAAAAAATATAAAAGAAGGATAAGATGTCTTAGAGAAAAGACAATTCTAAAAAGAAAGAAATTTCACCTCATAGTTAAAGAAAAGACAATTCTAAAAAGAAAGAAATTTCACCTCATAGTTAAATGAAAGGTTTATAATTTATATTAGAATAATAAATTTACGTACCAATGAATTAGATAACTTAATATCAATAAATTTGAGTTTAAATCTTCGTTTAAATTGGTTTGAATTAGATATAATTTAATGATATATAGATAAGACGTGAATAAATTATTTGATTGGGTTGAAGTTCATGTATTTTAAATTTTTTGTTGTATTCCCAGTTTTCAATTTAAATTAATTACATAATCAAATTTTCTACATATCCTTTCAATCCACATCGGGTTTAATTAGTTTGAACGATTGAGATAATATTTAAATTTTTCCATAAGACAATATTCTATTTATATTGTACTATTTATTTCTCGATAGTGATAAAGAACAATTTCGATAGTCATAAAGGAAAATCTATATTCTCTATTTTTAATTTCATTATTTATACATTAAAAGTTAATAAAAAGATAAATTTAAAAATAAATCATTTAATTGGATTATAAATGTAGCAGCTAGCAACCATATGGTTAACTACGGGATATCCTAGTACAATTTGTAGGGTCTGGTTTGAGTGAATATACTAGATCAACCCACACTCTAGTTTGAAAAGGAATCCATCAAACTCGTCATGTTAGTTTTTCCAAAACACTAATAATAGCACTAAAGAGAATAATGATAGCTATTATTTATTTGATAATATAAAAGTTTGGAGCAATTACGTGTTCCCTTTTCTCTCGTGTTAATGTAAATTTCACCATTTAATTGTAATTAGTTCAAATGGTTCAAATTTTATTCTATTTATTAGGCTTTAAATTTTTATTTGTTGAAAGAATCAATGCACTGAAATTACTATTCAGTACATCTCCATTATATATACAACTTTGGCCATTTCGAAATTTGCGTTCCAATTACATGAATTTTCCTCAGGTTTGTTATTATGCAAAAAGTAAAAAATCATCACATCAAAAGCACATAATAACAATTGGTTGAGAATGAAGTACATGGACCACCACGAACGACCAATAATAGCTAGATCTAACTTTTTTGCTATTTAAGCTATGAAACGAGTGAAATGATGAAGTTATATCCCAAGGAAATGCATTAAGATTTATAATGATGGTAAAAATAAAATTCATTTGAATCAAATATATAATACAAATTTGATTGGTCACCAACAATGTTACTTTAATGTGAAATTTTTTACATTTTAATCGTAGTTTTTTTTTATTAAAATAGATAAATTTTTACTCTATTACATATTTAGGTAAGTTTTATTATAAAAATACAACTTCATTCTTAGTCAATAAGTCAAGGTGAAAGTTGTGCTTTGAAAACAATTTTTTTTCTTTTCTTTGGAGAATTATTATTATTATTTTTTAAATATTAGAAATATAATAAATAATTTAATTTATTATTATTATTTATATTTTATTTTGATGAAGATATTTATTATTTGTAGATAAAGAAATTTATAAATAATAATTATAATTTTTTAAAATATTAGAAGTATGGTAGATGTAACAAACTCAAAAATAGTCATGTTTGCCTTTTATAATGCATTACTAATTAAATATTATATTATACTAAAAGATATAAAAATATGCACACTTTGTATAAATGTACAACCCACAATGTATGATAAATACACTATTACATGAAAATCCTTTAATACTACCTACAACCATGTAATTTTAGTATTTACATCATTAAAAAAACAATCAAGTATTTATGCATCATTTTCATCGGAGTCAAAGTTCCTTGAAAGATTCACTTGTAATAGTATATGCTTCCATGTCAAAATATGATTATAGTAGTATCACAAAATTCACACAACAAACAACACAACGGTAAACTAATATAAATAAGATGAACTTAAATATAAAGTAGTCCAAGATATACCATACATGGTGAATAATTCATATTAACATAATTTCATGGAGTTCACTTAATTATATTCATAATACAAATATTTCTCATATTCAGATACTAGTAAGCACCTAAAATACTAGATAGACTCATCTAGATTAACCTATGGAATCATTGACCTCAAAGGCTAACACTTGTCATGTTATTGGTCACCGGGCCATAGACCATGTCCATTCTGAGTCTTTTTCAACTTGGAACCCTATTTATCCCATTCTAGTGCCATATGACAAGGTAATTCCCAAGCACTTAACAAATGGAAACAACCACTCTTATACAGTACAAGCAAATCCCCATCGACCTCACACCATATGATACCACAGTCTCCATGACTATGGTACCATTTGAAGTATGGGTACCTCCTTTATCGTAGATCGCAATGATTCCATACACACTAAACCATGCCAAATAAAACCTCACTGATAGTTATTTGGCTCCAAGACAACCATCAAAATTATTTCGCAGTACACAAAATAACTACAATTTCTCATCTTTCTCTTTCATCTCAACCATTTCAAATCCATTCATTAAACATTTTATTCTCAACAAACATTCATATGTATTATGATCATTCACAAAAGTACCTAATCACATTATTCTTGTTCAACAATCTCAAATCTAAATGTACACAAACATTTGAATCTAGTCCTCATATATATCATATAATCCAAACCTCCACTATACTCAACACTTAATTCAAGGTAAGTCCACATCCATTCATAGAACATAAATTTCTTGTTTTAGGAAACATTATTAATCTATCACTTTATAGTTTCTACAATGACAAATAAATATATATACTAATCACTAATCATCATGCAATACCTAATTCATTTCAACACATATTCATTTCAACACACACTAATATGATGAGTTTCTAATCATTCTTTAGATTAATTTGAGATCAATGGTTTCATTTAGAACTGGGAAAATTCTACAAAGTGTTAGGCCTTTTCGCTCAAGCGAGATCCCCCCTCTCTCAAGTAAAAATGGACTTGAGAGCACATTCAAGTCAAGAGCATTTTCGCTCAAGTGAAACTCACCTCGCTCAAGAAAAAATGTACCCAAGAGCAGTACCTAGGTCTGGGTACTTTTGGTCAAGTGAAGGGTGTCTCGCTTGAGCAAAAACTCACTCGAGAATAACTCTAGAGCAAGTTGCTTGAGCGAAAATCTCTCCTTGAAGCGAAAAATCTTGCATACGACTCAAACAATCTTAGGAACTAAGGTTTTAGACAATACCATTAAATTTCAAGAATCCTAGTATTCCTAATCATGTTCCATACAATCTCCATAAATCAAACATTTCAATTCAGCAAAAATCTCACACAATCACCATCAAAATTGCAAGAATAGATTTGACAGAAGAAATAAATCCCTAATTCTAAATGTTTGAGATAATTAACTTCCCCTACCTTCTCATTCCAGCAAAACTTCAAAGTCCAAAGAATTTCCAGGTGCTACAAGCTAATCCAATGATCTAATTGCAAGAAACGTCTTGATTATTACCATTAATTGTCAAGAATTTCCAAAATTACCACAATTACCCATTTTCCCTAATTCAAACCCTTAATCTAGAACCCTAAGATTTTGGGAATGAGGAGTACTCACCTAATCACAAAATAGAAATGGTACAATGTGTTCTTCTACTAGAGATTTTCTTGCAGCATGCTTGGATTCCAAAAATGAAGGGAGAGTGAAGAGGAATTTTTCCTAAACTAGTTGAGAGAGAGTTGATAGAAAACGAGAGCACTTAGGGAGGGAGAGGGAGTGTGAAATCTAAAATTATGAGAAAATGGGAGAGTTTAGAAAAACTAAGTTTAAATACTTCATTCCTATGCATAGGCTATTGGGCCTAAGACCCACCCAACATCTGGCCAAGCCTAGGACATTACAATATCTCCAACAAAAAAAATTTTCACCTTTGAAAATTGCACTCACCAATAAACAAGGAAAGATAGGAAGCTTTCATCTCATCTTCTAATTCTCAAGTACAGTTTCCCGTTTGGATTTTTGATAAAACCACAGTCGCATGTGATTATCAAATCCTAAATTTCCCCCTAATGTAGTAAAGAGGTCAACCTAGGTGTCAATCCAAAGAAAAAAAACATTATGTATCCATTGTTAATAGCTTCTTGAAGAAAACAACATTGGGGGATTGGAAACAATGAAATGAATTACAAGAAGCATGTAAATGATAAGAAATGCAAATGCAAGAATTAAAAGAATCAAGCTAAACTACCAAACTATTTTGACTGAAGAAGATCCATGGATTAAACCTCAAGTTTTAGGCAACCTTGATTATCATTATTCTTTCTATTCAAGAACTTGATTGATCAACCAAGAACTCGCATAACTAGTGTGTAATTGAAAGACATTTAACACAGCCTTGTTTCACCCTTGATCAAGAAGCAAAGTGTAAGGTAAACGAAAGAAAGATAACAACACCAAGCATTGAAAACTTTTGATTCAATTCAGAATTTCATCCGAACAAAGATCAAAGATAAAGCGTTGTAGAAACTTAAATTGCAAGGAATTAAAGAAAATGTAAACGCTTAGCTAAAATGTAAATTGCAAGAACATAAATGGAAGAAGAACGAACAATTAAATTGCAAAACTAAAATACCAAATTGAAGAGAAAACACTTGTGGAAGAAGAAAAGTTACGCACTACTTCTATTTCTCTACTCCTTATTGCTACTACTTTCTACAAATGAATAACTTGCTCCAGAAAATGACTATTCAAATGCCTATATAGTAGTCCTACTTGGGATGAATGGATGGGCCCAGGTCTAGCCGAATTAGGCCCACCCAATAGCAAGTATACAAGTCACACACACAAGGTACAACACATGTTTTGTTATAAACTTCTAAATTTATTAAAAATAGCTTTGATCTCCAAATGTGACGATTCAAGTGTCCAAACCCAAGAAGTCTAGAATCCAACGCAAGAAAAATTAGTTCAATCGAAGTTCTATAGAAATATATATAAAGAAAATAATGAGTAAAGGTCAGGATAAGGAAATACGAAAATACAGCGAAAATACTGTAAAAATACATAAAATGTAATGTTTTTGTAATTTTTCCTATTTATCATGGAAAATATGAAAATGTACTAAATCAAAGAAATAAGAAAATAAAATATACTAAGAAAACGTAATAAGACTATAAATGTGAATAGAAAATATAACTGATCAATATTCCATAATACTTTTATCATTTCGATAGATCTCCCTCTAAGGTGTTTCTAATGCATCTCAAGTATTCATCCTGACAAAACTTCAAAGGGTAGATCTTCTTTAACTTGTACATCATCAGACTCAAGAATCTGGCTTGGATCGTGTACATATTTTCATAACTGTGACACATGAAAAATATTGTGTAATCGAACCAAATGAGGAGGTAAGGCTAGTTCATAAGCTACTGAACATATGCGTCTAAGAATCTGGTTTGGGCTGATAAACTTAGGAGTTAACTTCCTAGACTGGATAACTCTTCCTATCCTAGTCGTGGGTGAGACCCTCACAGATACATGATCCCCATCTCCAAACTCCAATGGTCGTCTCCTCTATTTTACATATGACTTGTGCCAACTTTGCGATATTTTAATTCTCTCTTGAATTAGTTTGATCTTATCCGTAATATGTTGAATCAACTCTAGTCCAATCCATACTCTTTTCCTTCCTGATACCAACACAATAGAATTCTACATTTTCTCTCATACAGCGCCTCAATGTCATGTCAATGCTACTGTAAAAACTATTATTATAAGTAAACTCTACTAACAAACACTCTCTTTCTTCTGGTTGTTATTATTATTATTATTATTTATATTTTATTTTGATTTGAATATTTATTATTATTTGTAAATACATAAATTTATAATTAAGTATTACTAATTTTGATAAATATTAGAAGTATAATAGCTAGTCTAATTTTTTTTATTATTGTTATTATTATTATTTTTATTTTATTTTGATTAGAATATTTGTTATTATTTTTAAATAAATAAACTATTAAATAATTATTATTAATTCTAATAAATATTAGAATTATGGTAGGTAGTTTAAATTTTTTATTATTAATGTTATTATTATTATTTATATTTTATTTTGATTAAGATATTTATTAGAATTTGTAGATAAATAAATGTATATATAACTATTATTAATTTTTTAAAATATTATAAATATGATAGAAAATATATAAATTTAAAAATAATTATTATTAATTTTAAAAAAATTGTGCTTTAAAAAAGTACAATTTCATATAGTGAAGATATGCTTTCACAGTATAATTTCTTTAAATATGTAATATTGTCAAAATTTATTTATTTTAATAAAAAGAGAAAAAATTACAATCAAAATGTAAAAAAACCCGTAAATGTGACATACCTAATGTAGTGTGTAAATGTCATCCTGATTCAATTCAAAACATAATATCTTGCATTTATTTATTTTTGGTTTGATTTTTCTCTCATTCAAACCAAAAGACAACTAAAACACCGTTTGGTGTAGGTAAAATAACTTAGCACGGGATCCTTGTTGTTGACCCAAAATACCAATAATCTTGGTTTATTTGAATAAAAAAAATGTGAAAATCTCTTCGCATAATATATCTCTTATTCTTCTAGTACACATTTTAGAAACATAAAAGCCAACAAATTGTAAACACTATCATCAATCTTATAGGACATGTAGCAAGAAAGGATAAAGAAGTTTTTCGCAATTAGTTAGTCTATTTTTTTTTATGAAAAAAATTACGCTTTATAAGTGGTAAGAATACAATCTTATCTAGAAGTATAGAAGTATTGAATTTTTAGGAAGTTGTGAAAGAGAATTACATTATTCACCTTAAAATGATGCAAATTAAAAATTAGAAGGAAAGAAAAACGAGGAAGGTACAAGCGAAGTCATGTTCTTTTACTGGTCTTTTACAAATAGTCCTCACCAAAATCAAGATTCTAAAGTCACTCAAATAAATTTAGGACTATTTTAAAGAAGAATTTGAACGAGAAAATTTGAGTATTGAAAGTGCTAAGCTTGATAAAGAAATTTGATCTACAAAAGATTAAAGTGTTTGAAATAGTTAAGGAATACTCAAATAAATTGTTAGGTAGTGATAGGCTTTGATTTTATTTCAGCTATAGTAGTTAATCTTTGCCTTCAAATACTTGATTCTTCCTTTAGAGGTAGTATAAGATTGATGTGACTGATTTTTAGCACATCTAAAGTATTTAATAATGTTATGTTAATGTTTATAATGTGTAAACAAAGTTTAATTAACCATGATTTGTACTATTGGGCCTTTGGAAGCCTTAACACAAAAACACTGTATAAAAACAGTAAATTAGCCATGTTTTATTGTATACAAATACTGACATTGTCCACTGTTTTATTTATCAATTTTTCTACAGAGCTCCTAAAATTATGATTCTAGATGCATTGTAAAATAGACACATTCAGCTTTCCAGAAGATTCAAAACCACTAAATTCGGAGCTAAATTGGATTTTACATAGATTATCAAAGAGGGGTTAAGCGCACCAGGCTGACTCATTGGACATGCTTCAGTAAATTAAGTCTCATAAATTCGATAGACCTCCAAAAATAGTGAAAATGGTGGCTTTTTAAAGCTGACTCAAAGAGATTTCAAAGGACACTAGAATCGTTTAATTTGGACAAGAATTGAATAAACTGCACGTGTTTGAAGTGCACGGTACTGCACTGAAGCGAACCTGGCGCGTCTTTTGGACTCTCCCTCAAGTTATTGGATCACCTAGGGTGATTAACTTTGTAATAAGTAATTGTACGGTAGCTAAAGTATACATAGACTTATCATAGTGTAAAAAATGTGTTGTTGAAGCTTTGTATTCAGATCTAGATCAATCTATTCGCGTTTTCTCTCCAAGTTCTCCGCGCACCATGAGTTCTCACTTGCGTTCTACGTTTCTCCATTTTGTGTATGTTTTTCTTCCGTTTCTTCCATTGTTCTTCATGATTTGGATCTGAATCTTCTTCTTCCACCGTCCTTTACTGTTTTTGTGATTGTTCTTGATGAATTAGATTAGTTTTACTGAACAAAAATCCATGGAAATGTTTGCGCATGTTACACAATGCCTAGATTTGGATTCTTGACTTTGCCTAGCTTGTAGAGACTTTCGTAATTGATTGTTGAAGCTTGCGAGCACTTTGTTGCATGTTATGGTGAATTCTTGATTGAAGAAATTAGGTTTTCACAATGTTGAGATAATCCAAAAGCTAGGATTGGCTAGAACACTGATGTGACTGATTTTTATCATAAATTAAGTGCCTCATAATGTTATGTTAATGTTTATAAGTTGTTAACAAAGATAAATTAAGCATTATTTGAGTTATTGCACCATTTTAGGCCTTAACACAGAAAAGTGCATAAGAACAGTAAATTAAGCATTGTTTTATTATATTCGAAAACTGACATCGTCCACTGTTTTATTTATTGTAATTTCTACAAAGATCCAAAATTCTTGATTATGGTTGAAAATTAAACTACACACGTGCACCTTTCAGCCAAATTTTAAAGCTTGTGATTTGGAGTTCAAATGAAGTCTACACACATGTTTGAAGTTGGCACATGTGCAGCTCACGCGTCTCATGAGTCACCAGCGCCAATATGAAGCTCCAGAACTCAAATGATCTCTGATTTGGACGAAATTGGATCCTCTAATTATCTAACTTAATGGGCTTTAATTGAGACCTGGAATCACTTAATTTGGATATGATTTGAATTTTCCATAAGCCTATGAAATGGGGTTCACCAGGCCGGATTAGCCCAGTGAACGTGTTTCAGTGATTTAATTATAGAAAATTCGCCACAGCTCCAAATCAAGCAATAATGGTGGCGTTTCAAAGTTAACACGCAAATCTTCAACTAAGATTTTGAATCGTCGAATTTGAAGCTGAAACGACGAAGATATGTGCGTTGCAAGTTGACAGAAGCACTAAAGTTATGAGCTAGCGCGCCTTTTCTACTTCCACTTGAATGTAATTTGGTTGTCTACAACCAAGACTATTGTAATAAGTTGTATAGGAGTATATATTGTAAGAACTCAATGTAAATTGTGTGTAGTTGAATCATAAGTTCAGATCCAATGCATAGAGCTCTCGTTTTCTCTCAATTTTCTCTCTCAACCATGGTTTCTCATCTTCATCTTGCGCGCGCCATTGTTCTTCACTTTGTTTATGTTTCCGCTTCATTTCTTCCATAGATCTTCTTGTGTTTGATCTGAATTGTGTTCTTCTCCACCATTTACATGCTTTCTTTAAGTTCTTGAATGCTTAAGGATAGATTTAACCGAACGAATTCCTTGGAAAAGCCACCAATGGCTCACAATGCTTAGATTTGAGCCTTGACTTTGTCTAGTGTGTGGAAACTCTTGTGGTTATATTGTTGAAGCATGCGAATGTATATGGTGAATTCTTGATTGATAAAATTAAGTTTTCACAATGTTGAGATCACTCAAAAGTTA
Organism: Macrotyloma uniflorum; assembly: GCA_016859785.1. Taxonomy (NCBI): domain Eukaryota; kingdom Viridiplantae; phylum Streptophyta; class Magnoliopsida; order Fabales; family Fabaceae; genus Macrotyloma; species Macrotyloma uniflorum. The sequence continues at coordinate 304,119 of BDMB01000086.1, read as the reverse complement.
AGCTTGTGCTTGAGCTATGTGCGCATGTTCCATGGAGTGACTTTGTTGTTTTCTTTACAAGCTTTCCTTTACATGCTTTGATTTTACATGCTTTAAATGTTAGAATAGCTTACTATTTTCCTTAGATATAGATCTGTATTGCTTTGTTAGATTAGGATTTAAATGCCTTGCCACATTTACCATTTCATGCATTAGTCTAGTGTAGTTTTAGGTGATTTTCATCCATTTCATTGAACTTTCTTTGCCATAAATCCCCCCTGAAAATTAGAAAAACCAAAAATATACATTGGTGCATTTATTCATTCATTCATATCTGCCATTTGCCACTAATTTGAAACTGGTCCAGAGTTAGCCAGAAACTTAGCCAGTTTTGAGCCAAAACGCACCAAACCATCCTCCACTTAGCCATCTCCACTTTAGAAAACCCAAAACTGAAAAATAATTGAATTTCCCTCGACCAACCACATATTTCATGCATTCCATTTCATTCTTGACCGAGCAAAAGTCACTGGTTTAAGCTTTGACCGAGAGCACCCCATTTTTGGCTAGTTTTGGCTAGTTTTTGGCTCGGTCAGACCAAGATTTTGAAATTTGACTTAGCCATTGTAACTTTTGCTCGACCAATAAATTTACAGCATCCATCTTGCATACATTAGATCATTTCTGTCCATCCAGAATTTAAAAACCAAAAACAGATTCACTTTTGACCCAGAGTGGTGCATTTGGTGCACCAAAACTTAGCGAAATTTTTGACTCTCGGCCAACATCATTTTCTGTACATATTTTGCTAGTCACGCCTTTGTAAAATATCCATATTTTCTTGTTTACTAACGTTCTGTGCAGATACTTCACCGATTTGACCACTTTCATTTTTGGACCAATGTTAATGCATCAAACTTAGCCATTTTTGTGTGATTCTCGGCCAACTTGCATTTCCATCCATATTTTCTACACCAATATTTTTACCATTGTATTCATATACCATATAAATCATATTGGACCATCATTGACTCACTCATTCATCCATTTCATCATAGTTGACCGAGAGCATCAATTTTGACCTTGTTTCACTATTCATTGGTGGTCACTTTTGTGATTTCTGCATTGTTTTGCATTCTTTTTCCATTCCATATAGTATTCTAACCCCATTTTAGGTTCATTTTTAGTTTTATTTTGATTTTAGGTTGCATTACATATATTTCCCTCATTTGAATCATTCACATCTCATCACCTATTCTCACTACTTCCCAGGATTGATACTAAGGTTCCCTGTACTGCATCTTTATTGTTGAGGGAATCTTTTTGGAGTGTTCTTGACGAACACGCTTTCAAACACCGTGAGCATCTTCCAAGATTTGAGTTCTTTGCTTTCTTTAATTTTCCATGCCTTGTAGTGTAGTGTGGTGATGATTTCTGCCACTTTATTGCTTTAAAACCTGGCTGTAATTGAGTTTTATTTGGGGAAGGAAGGTTTCTTTCAACTGGATTAAGGCTTAGGTCACTCAAATGTCTTTTGAGGGATGAGTTGATTGGGATTCATCCATTGCTTAAGCTTAGTGAAGGTTGTAGCACTTCCAAACTAGTTCTAAGTCAATTGCATCCATGTTAGGTAGATTTAAATGCTTTCATTTACCGCTTTAATATGTTCTTAGATGATTTAGATGCTTAGTTTTAGGTCTAGTCCAGTAGATACATTAGTTTAGAGCCATTTTCATGCACTAGATAGTGTAGCATAGTTTGATTTTGTTTGAAATTCCGTTTTAATATTCTTGCACTTCAAACCCCCTGGAAAAAACTTGAAAATACATAAATATTCATTGGTGCATTCATTCCATCACTCACACATTGCATTTGCACTTGTTTTTAATTTTTGACCAAAGTGCACACTTCCACCTGGTCAGGTTTTGAAACCATCGCACCAGTATACATCCATTCGGTCATCATCCACTTTTAAAACTCAAAATCCAAAAATAATTGCATTTCACTCGGTCAACCATATGTTTTGTACCCTGTGTTGAGTTCTTGACCGAGACATTTTGCTTTGTTTTGCATCTGACCGAGAGTCACACCATCTAGGCACCATTTTTGCATCAGTTTTGGTTTTGTGCGGTCAACCCTGTGATTCTTCCAAATTTTCTGCAACAAGAATTTTACAGGACCATTCATTCATCATTTTTTATCTTCCATTTCTTTCTTGACCGAGAGATTCTTTCTCAAATTCATTTTGACTGAGAAAACCATTTCTGACCGAGTGTGGCTTGGTGGCTGACCGGTGTTACTGTTCACCATGGTCATTTTGTGATTTTTGCATATTTGCATCCATTTTGCATTCTGTTTCATTTCCATTCATTGCATAGCATATTTTAACCCCATTTTATCATTTTATCATTGTATATTGCATTCATTCCCCCATTGAATCATTCATGACTCATTCACCTATACTCATTACTTCTCTGGATTGATACTCTGGTTCTCACTGTACTACATTTTTATCTTGTTTTCGGGGAAAAATATTTGAGAGAGCACCTTAGCACGAAACTTTGGTCTCTTCTCAAATTGGCGTCGTTGCCGGGGAAGTAGGAGTTGTGATTGATTCACTATCACGGCATATAGCTTAGGTTGCATTGCATTTACATTTGCATAAAAAAAAAAACCAAAAATAGTTCCTGCATCTGTGCTAACCTTGTTTGCAGCTAGTCACTTACACTTGAGAAGTCCTATGATGCATAATCAGGAGGCTGTCCAAAGGAGCACAGTAGCAGCAAAATCCAGAAACTGTAAACAACAGGCTGATGTAAATTGTACAAATGTATATAAAATACTAGACCATGTACAGTTGGAATATATAGACTCACATACAGTGTTCGGCCATATTGGTCAGTTTGCAAAGTTTTATAATGACCATGATGTAGATATTCCACTAGATTTGTTTTCTACAGGTATACCCACTGAAAATTCACAAAAAAAAAGGAAGAAAATGAAGAAAATACAAAAACAGAAGGTGAAGAAGAGTGTGGGCAGCAGCCACAAAGCACAGATGAACTCAAACAGCTGCCTGCCCACCTCAAATATGTGTTCCTAGGTAAGTTAAACACTAAACCTGTGATTATTGCTAATAATTTATCTGTTGTAGAGGAAGCAACTCTTCTTAAAGTATTGAAACAGCACGAGAAAGCTATTGGTTGGAGTTTGGATGACATCCCAGGGATAAGTTCTGCCATATGTATGCATAGGATTTTACTTGAAGATAATGTTAAGACTTGTAGGAAACCTCAAAGAAGAGTGAACCCAACCATAGTTGAGGAAGTGAAGAAGGAAGTTTCTAAATTATTGAAGGTTGGCATCATCTACTCCATTTCAGACAATGAGTGGCTCTCTCCTGTCCAGGTGGTGCCAAAGAAATCAGGGACTACAATTATTGAAGGAAAGAACAAAGAACTACTGTAGGCGAGGGTTGTAAATAAATGGAGGGTGTGCATTGACTACAAGAAGCTTAACCAGGCTACTAGGAAAGATCACTTCCCTCTACCTTTTATTGATTAGATGTTGGAGCGCCTTGCAGGTAAGTCCCACTATTGCTTCCTGGATGGTTTCTCTAGTTATTTTCAGATACATATTGCACCGGAGGACCAGCACAAGATCACGTTCACATGTCCTTTTGGCACCTTTGCATACTCTAGGATGCCATTTGGACTGTGTAACGCCCCTGCTACATTCCAGAGATGCATGTTAAGTTTATTCAGTGATTTAATTGAGAACTGTATGAAGGTGTACATGGATGACTTTACTGTATTTGGATCTGATTTTGATTTATGTCTTGCTAATTTATCTAAAGTATTGCAAAGATGTGAAGAGTCTAATTTGGTATTGAATTATGAGAAATGTCATTTTATGGTCCAAGAAGGCATAGTCCTCGACTATTTGATTTCTGCTAAAGGTATACAGGTTGACAAGACTAAGGTGGAAGCAATTGTAGCCCTAAATTATCCATAGACTATGAGAGAGGTAAGATCCTTTCTTGGGCATGCAGGTTTTTATAGAAGGTTCATCAAGGACTTCAGTAAGTTAGCTTCTCCTTTGTCTAAATTATTGTAGAAGGATGTGAAATATGTATTTGATGATAACTGTAAAGCTGCATTTGATGAGTTAAAGAATAAGTTAATTTCTGCCCCTATTATGCAGCCCCCTGATTGGAGTTTGCCATTTGAATTAATCTGCAATGCATCTGATTATGCCCTTGGGGCTGTGTTATCCCAAAGAGTAGATAAATTAAATCATGTTATTGCATATGCTTCCAGGACCTTAGATTCTGCAGAGGTTAATTATACTACTATTGAGAAAGAGTTGTTGGCTATTGTATTTGCTTTGGATAAATTTAGATCTTATATATTAGGTACAAAGATTGTTGTTTATACTGACCATGCAGCTTTGAAGTATTTATTGAAGAAGCAAGACTCCAAGTCGAGGCTCATCAGTTGGATCTTATTGTTACAAGAGTTTGACTTAATTATTAAAGATAGGGCTGGACTGTGTAACCAGGTAGCTGATCACTTGAGTAGAATCCAGTCTCTTGTCTCTTCTGATGTAATTAATGAGTTATTTCCTAATGAGCATCTGTATGAGGTTAAATCTATTCCTTGGTTTGCTGACTTGGCTAATTATATTTCTTCTTCTGGTTTACCTTCTGATGTAGATAGGAATTATTTGAATAAGTTGAAATCTGATTCTAAACATTATTTTTAGGAAGAACCTTATTTATGAAAACTGTGCAGTGATCAAGTTAATCACAGGTGTGTAACTTATGAGGATAATGTTCATATTTTGGAGTTATGCCACAGATCACCAGTTGGAGGACACCTTGGTTCGAAAAGGACGGCCATACGAGTCCTTGAGTGTGGTTTTTATTGGCCTACTATATTTAAAGATTCATATAATTATGTATTAAATTGTGAACAGTGTCAAAGGGCTGGGCATGCAATCTCTAAAAGAGATGAGATGCCACAACAATCTATATTATTCTGTGAGGTATTCGATGTATGGGGCATTGATTTTATAGGCCTCTTTCCTGTTTCTAATGGATTTAATTATATGTTATTGGTTGTTGATTATGTATCCAGGTGGGTGGAAGCCAAGGCAATTAGGGATAATGATTCCAGGACTGTGGTTAAGTTTATTCATTCTAACATATTTTGTAGGTTTGGTGTGCCTAAGGCCATCATCAGTGATCAAGGGAGCCACTTCTGTAACAAAACCATGGCTGCCCTATTTGCTAAATATGGAGTAACTCATAGAATGTCCACGGCCTACCATCCACAAACAAATGACCAAGCAGAAGTATTTAATAGGGAGGTAAAGAATTTATTGCAAAAACTTGTACAACCTAACAGGAAAGATTGGAGCCAACATTTAGAAGATGCATTATGGGCTCAACGGACTGCCTACAGAACACCATTAGGCTTGTCCCCATTTCGAGTTGTTTATGGTAAATCTTGCCACTTGCCCGTGGAGATAGAGCATAAATCATATTGGGCAGTGAAGAATTGTAACTTATCCATGGAGGAAGCAGGACAACAAAGAAAATTGGAACTCCAGGAGCTAGAAGAAATTCGGCTCCAAGCTTATGAGAACAGTAGAATATATAAAGAGAGAGCAAGGAGGTTCCATGATTATAAATTATGTAGAAAGGACTTCCAACCAGGACAGAAGGTACTCTTATTTGATTCTAAAATGAAACTTTTTCCAGGTAAATTAAGGTCCAAATGGAAGGACCCTTATGTTATAACACATGTGTTTCCCCATGGAGCTGTTGAAATTTATAATCCAAAAACAGGTTATGTATTTAAAGTTAACTGTCACCAGTTGAAGTTATTTCATGAAAACCAACCTATTGAGAATGTAGATGATCATATTATATCTCTGTCTGACCCAGTTGTGCAGTAAATTATTTGTTGATTAGTTGTGCGCTTTGAAGCTTCATAAGGTATGTAAGTTCTAAACTTTATTCTATTCCACATTGAGGACAATGTGTCCTTTAAAGTGTAGGGTGAGGTGTTTATTTGCATGTTGTATTGCTTAATTTAATTTGATTATTTCCTATCTTCTATGTTATATTTTTCATTTTTTTCCTTTACTTTTAATGTTTGTGAGTAAACTTTTTAATTCATCATTCTTAGTAGGAGTTTTCAAACTTGATAGAGATGTTTCTTACATTTGGGTTTAGTGAGTTTTTCATGAAAATTTAGTTTTGGATCAATTTTTGGTAGAATGTACCCTAGTGAGATTTGAGCTTATTTCCTTCTTGTGTGATTCACTCATGTTTGTAGGTATTCTAGAACTTGACTTAACTCTTTTTTATATTATTTGTTCACATGCACTATTGAGATGATTTAGGCCTTCTTTCATTTTTAGCTACTTGACCAAATTGACCTACCTTGCATTATACGTGATGCCAACTGCATATAACATGTTGCAGCTAGGGAATCTTAAACCAACCAATGTGATGATCCAACTTGCCAATAATACAATTGTCCAGCTAGTAGGAGTGCTTGAGGATGTTCTAGTCAAGGTAAACCAGCTCTTATTCCCTGCAGATTTTTACATCATTGATATGAAGGAGGAAGAGAGGACAAACCGAGCCACACTCATCCTTGGAAGACCATTCCTCATGACTGCTAAAACAAAAATTGATGTGCATGCTGGGATTCTAACAATGGAATTCGGAGGAGACAAGATCACATTCAATATATTTGCTGCAATGAAGTATCCAATAGAGAATCATTCTGTAGTATATGATCACTCATTATTCTCATTGGATACATGGCTTGAAAACACTTGTACAAAAGTAGATTTAGAACTCAAAACCATGTTAACCATTGATTCTAACACTGTTTTCGACCATCTAGGCCAGTCTGTTGATTTCTATGAACTTGACCACAACACACACACTTCACCAACTTACTGTTTTGCAGACAAAATTCAAAAAGAAGGAAATCCAGCAGGAGAAAATTCAAAAAGACATCTAAGTGCTCTAAGCTTTCAAGAAAACACCAAGAAACCTTCACTCACCAATCAAAGGTTCACAAAACAGTCCAAGAATTATACTACAAAGCATTAAACAGACTAGGATTTAAAGAACATTTGCTGGAATTACAAATCGCGAAAAGCTAAAGCAAGAACTTGAACCAATGGCCACGAATGCAGTGTTCTAGGCAATCTTGGCTCTTAAAGATTCCTCCACTTGGAAACTTGATTAATCAACTAAGAATCCATTCAAGAACGTGACAGATTCACAAGCTTTGATTCTACTCTCAACCGACAAGCTTCCTCAAAGAAAACCAAGGAGAAACTTCAAGTCCAAGCATTGTGTAGCATGTGCTTTCGTTTCCATGAATTCTTATTTGAAGTAACAGTAATTAAAACGTAAAAACAGTAAAGAACAATGTAAAGAGAGAGGAGAAGAGGCACCAGAACAAAGAAAACCAAAGATCCATGACTTCTATTGCAAGATGTAACACCCTTCACCCCAAAACGTTTTAATTAATAAATATAAAATTTCCGAAAAAGAATTCAAGTATATTTTATTCATAAATAAAAATTACAATAAATAAAGAAAAAAGATTTCAACATAAAACTTTTACTATGAGTCATATTGCCTACTAGAACAACGACGGTAGACCGTGAATCGGTACACCCAGTAAGTTCCCAGGAAAGAGAGGTGGGTCACTAATGGACACTCTTAAATACTAAATCCTTCCTAGCCAGAACTTTTCTAGACATACATTCTCACACCACCACTGTATATCCAGTTACAATAATAACTCTTTCAAGATATAGAAAATAAAATATTACTAGGCGTTGACATAGCCTTTATAAGTTCTTATTAACAAAACATAATAAACTTTAAATATATTTCTTTAAAATAAATAATCTTCCTATTCCCCGACTTCCCACCTAATCAGAGCACTTACGAAATCAAGGCTTAGGAGACTTAACTTTCTCATTCAACTCTTCTTTGTCCTTATCACCGACATGTTCACCTATAAGAACATTTAACCCAAACAAAACACCAACCACACAAATAGAAGAGTGAGGAATATATCTCACATATGTTAGGTACATATAAGAAAAATAGGTAGACTAATCACACACATCACACACACAAAAGGCATCACACATCAATACACACTCAGTCACAAACTCAAATGCTTTAATGCTCTTATGCTCTTATCTCTAAATGCATGTGGTACCATCGCAACGCAAACGCAAATGAGTAGTCCAGGAGGACATGGACCGAATCTAAGGACCCTATCAATCCACTCTCACTAGAACGAGTCTAACAGGAGCCAGTCGAGATAGTATAGCCGGCCGTGGTGGCCCCTCATTTCAACTCTCAAATGAGGGGTTCCCTGCTCTAAAATCCCCAAGGTCAAGGTAGAAGACCATAAAGACCCTCCTTCATAGATCGCATCTACCCCCAACAAAAGTATGAATGAATGAATGAAATATGATCACACAAATGCAACACACAAATGCATAACACATCTCGAATGACCAAGC
>BDMB01000086.1:234752-294909 GCA_016859785.1 Macrotyloma uniflorum | reverse complement strand
AATAGTTTAATTATAACTTTTTATCACATTTCAACCAGTATCTCCAGTTATATTTAAATGTTGTTGTAAAAGAAGAAAACTATGAGTAAGAAAAGTGGTACGTGGCGTTGTTATACCAGAATGCATCTTAGACCTTCAAACGAAGGGATGTTAACAACTGGTTTCCAGCCTATATACCTTGTTTATATATACACAAGGACAACAACTTGTAATAAAAACAACAACTTATAATAACTTATAAACACAACTCATAATAATTTATAAAAACAACAATTTATAATAATTTATAAAAACATCAACTTTTATAAATATAGGATATTTCCCTCAAATTCATATTGAGGACTTATGGTTGCCTCAAAATAAACAATCCTATGAGGCTTAGGGGTTGCCTCTCTACCCAAAATCCTCATATGCATCCCATATGCGAGACATTCCCCACTCCCCCTCTTACCTCGAATTACACTACGCGAAGCTTTTAGATGTTATGCGCCCAACTCCTCACGTGTCGCCTCCGGTCGCCTCCTCTAAGGTTTTTCCCAAACGTTAGAAAATTTTGGAATGAAGAATAGAAAGGGTTTAACGCCTATTTATATAGGTAGAGTCGAACTTCTGAAGAACAGGTTCAATTAATAATATCTTTCAAAATATTAACAAAATTATCTTTCTAAAATATCAATAATCTCACAATATATTTAATATATTAATAATCTCCCGATATATCTTTTATAATAATTTCATATTTTTCAAAATACTAATAATCTCACAAAATCTTTTTATAACCAAATATTTTATTTTATAAGATATTTTATTTTATCTTCTAAACCCAATTATATTTTATTTAATTAAATAATTACGTTACAAATATTATATTATATATTTCTTTCTCAAAAATTGGGATGTTACACAAGAAACGTAACAAATTATGCAAGATTACACTAACCGAATTAACTACCAAAGTGAAAGCCATGAAAATACTTGAGCTACGAATTCTGAATGCCAAATCTACTTAATTACAAAGCTTAATCTCCTATTTATACTACAGAATCATTACAATCACTGTACGGGCCTTGAGGGAGCCCAGAACATGAGGGACGCTTCTCCGAACTGCAACTACTGTTAGCTTACTTCGAACACATGTGAAAAATCCGATTTAGCTTCAAATTGCATGGTTCAAAATCCAGATGAAAGCCCATTAAGTCTAGTTTCGAATGCCACCAATTTCAAGATTTTAAGAGGTCTATCGAGCCCTGGAGACCCAATTCTTTGAGACAGACTCATTGTCCACATCAGCTACAGTACAGCCCACTTGGATCACATGATAAAAATCCAATTTAGCTCTGTTTTAGACGCTTCAAGATCCTAAGGAAAGCTGCATATTTCTAGTTTCAAACACATCCAGAATCGTGATTTTTGGATATCTGTAGCAAAATATATAAAGAAAACATTATACATGACTCAGACTATCAGTTCATAAAATTATTTTGTTTTTGTACTGTGTTCATGGGAATTTCGGTTTTAGCTTCCAATGCTTCTAAAATCTATTTTATGCTTAATTATGTTGAATTAACATCCTAAAAACATTATGGAACCTTAGTTAGCATTTTTATATAAGTAGAAACGCAGTTACATCAAAGATAAAAAATTAAACTAAGTGATGATCATAAATTACATGCTTTAGAATAAAGAAAAGGTAGAAAACATTATAAGTTCCATAATATGTATGATCTTTGGACTAATAATTGTATTCATTTCAAGAATACCGTTCAAGAAACTATTGAATAGGGAAGACTAAAATTTGAGCAAAAACAAATGCAAGTAGATATCAATCCATTCAAAGAACAAGTTGGTTAAGTTGAACCTATTTTCTATCTCAATGCCGATAATGGCATCAATGTGTTAGATACTTTCCAAGTATTACAAGGTTAATATTACTAATGATGTTTGATAGCACATATTTTGGATTCACATTTAAAGTTTTATTGTATCTCCTAAGTACTTTTATATTTTTCATTCTTTGTATTTTCTTACCTTTCTGTTATTAGTAATAATTTGGGCTTGTTTTAAATAAATGCTTTAATTTCACATATTTTTCTAAAATGACATATGTATACTCTTTTGGTCATAACTTTCTCTATAGATAAACTACAAAAAAAAAAATTATTACCCATTGAATATTTCTCACGAAATTTTTTTTTGGAAAAAAAATTAATTACCCATTGAATATTTCCCACATATTTATTTTTATGGAATTTTTTTATAAATTTATCTGTGGAAAATTTTTTATAAATTTGTTTATGAAAAAATTTTTCATGGATTTGTTTGTGGGAAATTTCCCATGGATTTTTTGTGGAAAATTTTCTACTAGCCTTTTACCTACAAATTTTGTGGTGGTGGGAAATTTGTGAAAATTTGTGGGTAAAAAGTTAGTAGGAAATTTCTCACAAAAAATCCATGGAAAATTTCCCATAAACAAATCCATGGGAAATTTTCCACAAACAAATCCATGAAAAACTTTTTCATAAACAAATTTATAAAAAATTTCCCACAAATAAATTTATGAAAAATTTCCATAAAAATAAATCTGTGAGAAATATTCAATGGGTAATTCATTTTTTTCTACAAAAAATTCCGTGGGAAATATTCCATGGGTAATAAAAATTTTTTTTTATAGTGATATCTTTTTTGGCTATTCTTTTTTTCATTGAATTCCATATTTTCATGGCTTCAATTTTCATATATGGATCATGGGATTTGAAGTTTTGATCTATTTTCTAGGACTTTGTGAAGCACAGATAGAAATACTAAATTATTATATACTACATTTGAACTTGTAAGGTCAATTTCGGTCCATTTTTAAGTCTATTCATTTTCATCTTTTAGAACCTATAAATACATTTTTTGAGACTCTAAAAAGTCATAATTTACATTTTACAATTTACAATTTACAATTTACACATTTTACAGTTTTAGATGAATTTTACCTATTGAAACTTTGTCTTTTAGAATCCTCTCTTCTCTTAGCCTTTTAATTTTCTTCTAATTATTTTCACATTATCTTTTCATCTTTCTTTCACATAGATAGAATAGTGTTTTCATAGAAGACTAACTTTTTCCTTTAATCTACAAATTAAAGATCATATGAATTACAGAATTGAGTTTCATAATGAATTGCATATTTTGACTATGATTTGTTTTGTTGTATTTTAGAATTTAAATTAGATTTTAATTGAAGTTTAATTTGATATCTAATTGTGAATTTGGTTCACAATCACAGTTATTCAAATTCGAATCAAAGTTTCTTTAATTACAATGATATTTTATTTTTCTTAAACATCTAACTTTGTAAATTAATGTTTTAATTTTTTTTATTTATAGATTTAGTTTAAATCTTTCTTCTAAAATTCAATTTCATTTTAAATTTCATTTGTTTTACATTTTATGCATTTTAAATTTCATGTCTTTTACATTATATGCGTTTTAAATCCTTAAATTAATTTGTATAAAAAGAATATTAAAAATTAAATACAATTTATATGTGTCCTTTTGAATCAACTTAGGTTGTGTACTATGGAGAAATCAATGTTAACCCAAGGCATGTGAAGATGGACATTTCAAAAGAAATTGAAAACTTGAACTTGATGAGCTTGAGAAAGTGGAAAAAGAAATATATCCAAAAGTTAGAAATTCATTGGTTCAATTTTTTTAATCAAAAGAAAGATAGTAATAAAGATATGACTCTTTGACCAAGATGTAGTGTTGAATTTGATAGATATATTATAAAAGCTTTTAAGCTTGAGAGAATAAAGAAAATAAAGAATCAACAACACAGTTATAATTTTAAAGGAAATCAAATAGTCCAAATGTTTATCAGAAGTAATTAGAGACTTGTGAAAACATTTGTCATACACAAAAAGCTCATCAGAAGTAATTAGAGACTTGTGAAAACATTTGTCATACACAAAAAGCTCTAGTTAATTGATGGGTTCGAAAAGGTATTGGCCAACTAATTTAATTGGAACTCTAAAAAATGATAATTTTTTTATAGGATTTTAGTCAATAAGAATATAAATCCTAGTTTTCCAAAGTTTCAAAAAGCATTTCATAAGAGTGCACCTTGGATAAAAAATAATATGCTTACATAGCAATAGAGGAAAACTCAAAGAATGAGGTATTTTGACAAGAAGAATCAAAATCAAATATATCAAATGGAGGATAATATTTTTACCAAGTCATCTGTTGATCTACATGGAGATATACTCTTAGGAAAAATGATCAAATGCACAATGAAAGAAAGTAATTTCAATATTTCGAATAGAATAAGCGAATGATAATGAAAATTAGAAAATTAAGAGTGCTCAAGATCAGGAAGATTATTTTGAACCAAATTTAAAGCCAAAATCAATTTGGGTAATGTAAGTGTCATGTTAGTCATCTCACCTGGTAGCCTTTATTAATCCTATTTCAGAAGAAATGAGGTTCCATTTGAAATCTCTTATATTGACAGTTGAGATGAAAGGATTGAAGGTCGATAAAATAATACTAGATGGAGGAGCAGCAATAAACAAATTATCTAAATATATGATCAAAATATTTGGTAAAGAAGTTGAGGATTTAGACCATATAATATTCTACTCTCCGATTTTAGTGGAAATCTTCAATGTCAAATAGAATGATTCTCTCACGTAACTGTTCGGACTTACACTCAACCAACTTTGTTCGTAGTGTTGCAATCCCATGCAAACTTCAATGTGTTAGGAAGAGAGTGGATTCATGGGATTGGGGTAGTCCCCTCGACAAGTCACTAGAAATTGTTTATATGGAATTGATATGGTCATCTCAAGGTGGTGGAAGCAAATCAAAGTATATAAAATACATATACTGCTTATGTATCACATGTTAATTAATCTTTGAAAAATGTTGCATTGACAAAGCCATTTACCTTTGAATATACCCTACAATTTAATTCAAAGATAGCATAAGCCTTGGTATCTTAAGATGTATCTAGATCAAGGATATTTTCTGAAAGAAGAGGAGGTCATCTTTAAAATGGTCAAGGAAAATGGCTGAGTCAAATTGTGTAGGTTTCTTTACTCAATTGATTGCTTATGTAGATGAAAGAAGGTTGACATGAATCTAAGAAATTAAAAACACTTGTAGTATATGAGTAAATAAATTAATCCTCTTAATTGATATGGAAACTAGTGTTTCAAAGAAAAAAAGTATTAAGGAGGAAGTGAAATTAGATTTCATCTATTATCACTCTCCTTTAGGATTCAAGAAAGCCTTTAGGTTAAGTCATAAGAGGATCAAAACACAAGATCCTTTGGAAGAGGTTAATTTGGACACTGAAGAAAAATGAAACCTACATATATAAGTAAGTTTCTGGATAAGGAACTTCAATAAAATTTGATACAGATGCTTCAAGAATACAAAGATTATTTTACATGGGAATATGAGGAAATGCTAGTCTTGATAGAAATTTAGTTGAAAAGTGACTACCTATTCTTAAAGGTAAAGGGCCAGTTAATCAAGCACCTCAAAGATTTGCACTAGAAGTCATGGAAAAAATTAAGAAAAAAATTGAAAAGTTATTAAAAGTCAAATTCATTAGAAGTACTAAGTATGTTAACTGGATTTCTAATATAATTCCAACAACTAAGAAAAATAGGGAAATGAGTATATGTATTGATTTTTGAGATATAATTTTAGTTATCCCAAAAGATGAATATCTTATGCCAATTATAAATATATTAATTGATATTGTGGTTGATAATGAAATGTTGAGTCTTATAGATGGATATTCAAGTTATAACTAAATTTTTATTGCTCAAGATGATGTGTCAAAAATAACATTTTGATGTATTCGAGCATTAGGGACCTATGAGTGGTTAGAAATGCCTATTCATATAAATATTGAGATAACTTATCAAAGAATAATGAATTTAATTTTTCATAATTTAATTGTTGACTTTATACAAATTTATATTGATAATATTACTATAAAATCAAAGTAAAAAGAAATTCATCTAGATAATTTTGGAAAAGTTTAAAAGAATGTGGATACATAATTTGAAAGTGAATTCTTTGAAATGTAGTTTTGATGTATGTGAAGGCGAATTCTTGGAATTTATAGATAACAAAGCAAAAGTGATCATCAAGACTTTTGCTCCTAAAAATAAGAAACAAGTATAGTCATTATTGGGTAAGGTTAATTATTTAAGGAGATTTATATCGAATTTAGTTGAAAAAATTCATGTATTTTCTCCTTTGCTAAGGTTGAAAAATGAGGTTGATTTCAAATGGAAAGTCGAACATCAAAAAGCTCTTGAAAAAAATAAAATTGACTCTCATTAACCCCTAATCTTGATTCCAATAATTCGAGGAAGATCATTGAAGTTATATATATCAGCATCAAATGAAACAAGAGCAAGCATGGCGGTTCAAGAAGATTCCAATAAGGTAGAATGTGTTATTTACTATTTAAGTAAATTATTAACAAATGTTGAGATTCGATATAGTACAATCAAGAAGTTAGGTCTATGTCTTTTTTATTTATGTTGTAAACTTAAGTATTACTTGAAACCTCATGATGTAGTCATTTTCTCAAAAAATAATATATTAATTTCTTTTTGTTGTTGAAACCTATCATGCATAATCTTATAGGTAAATGGGTACAAGCATTAACTAAGTTTTCTTTACAATTTGAAACTCTAAAATTAGTTAAAGGGCAAGTAGTTGTTGATTTGATAGTTGATCATACACCTATTGAATTGGAAGGATTATTCATAGAAATTAATTGATAGATTTTGTACTTTGATGGTCCGAGTACAATAAATGAAACAAAAGTAAGAATTATTATAATATCACCTAATAATATTCCTACTAAGTTATCTTCTAAGATAAAACCTACTTATTTTAATAATAAAGTTAAATATGAGACTTTAATAATAAGTTTAGAAACTTTGATTGAATTAAAATAAAAAATTGTCTTGGTTAGGGGTGATTCATAATTAGTAAGTAAACACATGAATCAAGAGTATAAATGTCTTACTACTAATTTTCTTGAATATCTTGCAAAAGTATTAAAATTGATAAATAGAGTTGATTATATATGTTTTAAACATATTTCTTGAGATTTTAATTATAAAGCAAATGATTTGGCTCAAATTGTATCAAAGAATAAAATTTCTAGTGAAACTCTTATGAATTTGATCCAAATCAAAAAAAAATTACCAAAGAAAATTGAGATATATCAAATAGATAATACAACTAGTAATAATTAAAGAATTCCTCTAATAAATTACTAGTAGATAAAAAAAGTTAAGTATTGTGCAAGTAATTATATGATAATGGATGATGAATTGTACAAAAGAGGTGTAGAGGGTTTATTATTTCAATCTTTAAAAGAGGTGTAGAGGGTTTATTATTTCAATCTTTAAGTGGTATAGAGGCTTATGTAGCAATGGCCAAAATTCATAATGCTAGGTAAAAACAATAAAGAGGACGGTTTTTGGGTAGTGTTATTATTGACCTTTTATATTAAAACACTATATTGAATATGTAAAATTGTGTAAAGAGTGTAAAAATTTGACTTAATACTGAAGGTCCTTATAAGTGAATTACATTCTATTATTAAACCATGTCCTTTTAGGAGATGGGCTATCGATTTAATTCGTCAAATACACCTACATTCATTGAAGGGTCATAAATATATAATAGTGACAATGTTGATCAAAGACATGTCATGGATTTTATTGAAGAGCATATAGTGTATAGATTTGGGATTTCATAATTGATAACCATAAATTAAGTCATAGTATTTACTGGTAAAAAGGTAGTTTAGTATGTAAAGTCGAAGAATATAAAAATCTAATCCTTATTATGCTCAAGCAAATGGATAAGTTGAGGTAATTAATAAGGTTTTGATTGGGTTAATTAAGAAATATATAAGAAGTAAACTAGAGAATTGGCATAAGACCTTAGTTCAATTATTATAGGATTATCGAAATTTCCCTAAAGGTTCAATCAAGAATAGTTCTTATAAGTTAGTGTATGGTCAAGATGTAGTGTTATAATCTACAATCTATTTGAATTCAAAGATAAAATTAATTGCCTCAATATGATTATAGGGATTTAATGTTTGATGAGTTGAATGATCTTGATGAAGTAAGATTAAATGCATTAGAGAATATGGTGTGACAGAAAAATCAAATTGCTCAAATTTACAATAAAAAGGATAAGGATAAGGATAAGTCCTTTGAAGAAGGTGATTTAGTGTGGAAAACTATTTACCCATGAATAAAAATTCAAAGCAATTTGGAAAGTGGTCTCCTAATTGGGAATGACCTTTTGATAATATGGTTAAGGTTTTATCAAATAATGTTTATTCAATTTTTTATTGTGATATGGGTAAATCAATTATATCAATAAATGGAAAATATTTAAAAGCAGATAAACCTTATATAAATGATTTTTTCATGTCAAATGCATGATAAAGAAATATATAAAAATATGTTTGATATAAAAATTATTAAGAAGAGATCCTTTAGTAGCTCGCCATTAATTGAATTGGGCCAAATGTTTTTCCAAGATCCCAATATCAAATATTTTTATTGTTCTAAGTGAATAATGGGAACATGATCATCATTGATGGAGAGGGAAATTTCTTTTGGTATGGTCATTAGGGACTTAGCTTCATCATTGAGATGAGTCTCTCATTCACCAAGAACTTTATATTGGTATCAATTGCTTGAATTTTCTTCTGGATAGTTGAAAGTTGTTGCTCTAACTTTCTCTTTCAATTGCCTTCTCTATGAAGGAGGTATTAATGGTCAACTTCTCAAAAGTGATGGCTTGAAGCCTTGATTTATTTTGATTCAAAAGTTCAAATTTACTTTATTGAGAGGTTATAGAATCAATTTTTTGAGTGGTCAGTACCAAATTTTGTTTCCTTAAAACTTGAGCTTCATTGGAAAGATCAATGATCTTGTTAACCTTAACATCGAAGCCATTTGAAAGTTGGTGTGTAGGGATGGTTTGGATTTTGAACATAATTAATTAAAATTCTCTCTTCTTAGTTGGTCTCGATTTTGTCCTTCAAAAGGAAAAGACTAGATAAATTGTCGAAATTATTTTAGATGGATGGAATATTGAAAGTTGAAGCTATAGGTGCAAAGGAAGAACTCTTTTTCTTATGAGAACCCAATCTAGTTACAAGAAGGTTGAGATTTACAAAAGGGTTCTTTTCGATCTCCTTTAAAATATTTGACCAACTTGTAGAAGGAACCAAATCTAAATGTGTTTCAACACCAATTTTCCTTCTCAAATAAGAATTTATATACATCTCATTAGATGCATCATCAACAATCATAACAAGTGAGGGATTATTTCTTAACATTTACTCATCATCCCCATTGTTATCCTTTCCATTGTGGCCCTTTATAGGGTGTTCTTCCACTATATTTTACCTTGTTTAGCAAAATTGGTAAAAGAAGATTGAATGATGTCCTTGGTAGGAGTAAAAATAACTCTAGAAGAACGTAATAAAAGTGGTTAATTCATATAAAGAAGGGTCAATGATTAATAGCAAATTGATAAAGTAAGACCAAAAATGCTAACTTTGTTTTGAGTTTGGTTGATTACTACCATGAATGTAGGAACCTCAAGTAGGGAATCCAAATTGTTTGAGATATTGATTGATGGAATGTCCTATGTTAGTACACAAGGTAGGAGAAAGTGGATGTTTGGTATATTCTAATAAGTGTCCAGAATATAAAAGTTAAAATTTGATTACTTGACTTGTTCAAATTTATTGACTTTTTTTAGTGAGAGGAATAACCTCACTTTTTGAGCTTGAGTTTTTGATAGATATGGTATTTTGCATGTTAATTTTTGTTTTTTTTTTTATTGATTGATTTTTATAAAGAATAAATTGATTAGTAAGGTATGTATATTGAATTAGTGATAATTGATTTTTGTTAAACCAATTAAGAAAATAACCTCATGATCACTAGTAGGAGTTGAAAGTGCGATAGTAGAAGGAGACTCTTTCATCAAAACTCCTTCTTTAATTTCCAATTCTCTATGTGTGTGTGGTTGTTTGGTAGCCAAAGGATTTTTGCATTTGTGTGATTGAGGAATAGTGGTTATTGATTGTGGAGTAGTTGGGGTTGTTGAGGAGGAGGTAGGGTCTTTGGATTTGTGTGATGAAGGAATAGTGGTTGATTGTTGAGTTGTTGGGACTATTAAGGTCTCTTCCCAATTTTCTTTTGGTTCTAGGACTTTGGTAGTCTTGGAGACTAATCATTAAAGAAATAAATTTGAGTTAGTATAGATTATAAAGTAAAGAATATGGAAATAAAATATATTTTAAATTTCTCACGAAAAGGGCTAGATGTTAAAATGTTGATGTGTTAGATATGGTTTAGTTAAAGAGGTAATTGGTTTTCTAAAATATTTAAATATGGATTATAGGAAAGTTTCAATAATAAAATCGATTTATTTTTCATTCTTAGTTGAAGTATTCCTGAGGTAGGCCTTAATTCTCTTACCCATGTAGGATGAGTAAGAGGTTTAACAAGTTCAAAAGGAGTAGAAGGAAAGTTAGAAAGATATTTAGGATAATTTAGGGATTTTGTCTTTTGAATTTTGGATTCTAAAAAGTTATCGATTATTTTCTACTTGTTCCGAAGGAAAAGGCAACTGATCTAAAAGCTACTTCAAGATTCAAAGGATTATAATACTCATGATAGAAATTCTTGAATCTTGAAATTTGAAAGTAGTGTGAAAGTTTACCTTTTCTTAATCTCAATGTGTGCTCCACCACAAATGATGGAAAACCTCTAACCCCACCAACTACTAAATTCAGCAATACAAATATAGTTGAGCTTGAATGAGAAAAATGCATAATTTAAACTTCTTCTTTGGTAGCACGACATTGACTTCTAATTTGAAATTATCTTCATTGATAGCCGACCTATGGTCAATATTCAGGATGGTAAGAAAAGAATTTAACATCCTTCATATGGAAGCCTGCAAACAGAATGTCCCAATATAAATAACTATTTCATATGTCATTCAATTCTTCTTTAGTCCTAAAGTCGACGTAGAAAATCTTGATGTAAACTATGTGTGACCTCGAAGCTCTAGTTTAGAGAAGGAAACAAGAGTAGCATCAAATTCTTGTAATGGCAAGAAATTTTTCATATGATGCCTTATTAGGCTTTTCTCTTTAGATATAAAATTATGAATCGACCACCTTCAAGAACATATTATATGATAGAAATATAAAAAATTTTAAGTGTGAAAATAATTTCTCAAATATAAAATAATAAAAATAAAAATAAATAACTATAATTATAAATTATACTCTAAACAAATATTAAAATAGAAATAACAAGTTATAAATTTATCTTTTATTTTTAATAATTTACTTTTTAATATTTATTATTCTTATAATTTCTTTAATACATTCTAATTGTATTTTATTCACTTTCTTTATAATTTTAATTTTACATTCTTTAAAATTATCATTTCTTTAAAAAATCATCTTCTTTTAATGTTTTATTTTTTTCTCTTATTTTTTATAAATATTTCCTTTGAAAAGCAAATCTAGTCTTATGTCTTATGTTATTTTTTATTTTTTTAAAATATATGATTTTATTATTTGTATTTATATTAAAAGTTAATTTTGTTCAGTAAAAATATTTATATAAATAATATTTTTAAAATCTTTCTACATTACTAATTTAATGGTTTTTATAATTTAATTATTGTTTTTCAGTTGAAATTATTATTTAATGTATTTTATATTAAAAATTAAAAATATTAAAAATATTAAAAAAATAATTATATTTATTTTTTGTTTGGTTAAATATTATTCGTTGAAGGAAAAATCTTAAAAAAAAAATAATATCTTGCAAATTTTATTTCTAAAATTGAATATAAATAAAATAACAACTAAGTTAGTTTATTTCGGGTAAAAAAATGTAATGTTAATTTTTTTTAACTTTTGACTATTTTGGTATTTTAAAATAATAAACAAACTTTAGAGCTAAGAAATCGATTAGAAAAAAAGTTCATAAACATGAATAGTAAATGATAATATTTATGTCAAAAGGCAAAGCCAGTGGTCTATGTTGTTCCCGCCGTACGGGAAAAGAAAAAGTTCAATGTTTGGTTATGTTGTGCCGAAAAATGGTCTAATTAATTTGCACGAAGTATATGTTACCTATTTCAAAATCGATGGTGACATGATACAACAATGTTGACAGGTAGCTCTACCATTTTATATTTAATTTTTTTCCCTACAAAATATAATAACGATAATATACTCCAAAAAATATTAATTTGACTCTTGGCTTCTCAAAAGGTCAGAGGAAAATTTTCTCTTATTCATGTGTGACATCAAAAATATGTTTACTAGGATTCTTTATTAAGTAAATAGTAACCGATTCTCCTTAAGCCAATTTACCTACAATTTACCTTTATCTAAGATTATAAATATTGTTCGTACTGTTATTTAATCAGAATTGAAATTTTATATTATTAATACATATTACTATTTAATAAAATCTTTGATTATATAGATTATCAAAAGTGGATCTCTAAATTTAATTAAATAACAATGTAAACCATACTTATTATATTACAACTAATTTTGTTAGGTAATTAAAGTGTCAGACATAAATTATAAATGTCAGAACTGCTTTTCTTTTTTTCATAAAAGAAATGAAGAAAAAAAAACTACTTGGAACATGAATTTAATTTTCCAGGTTAAGTTAAAAATAGGACTTTTATACCTTTAAGAGATAATTTTTATGCTCCGTTATTACAACGGAAAGATAGGAAAAAAAAATAAGAGAAGTTAATTGTTTAAAGTAGTAATAATAAAATTAATTAATTTAATTTTTATTCTACTTTTTTTCCAATCACACAGTCTTTACTTTTTGTATTTATCATTTAATTACAAAATACTATTTTATTTTTAATTTACTTTATATTTTCAAATATACAGAGCGGAAGTTTACCAAAATGAGAGATACAAACAGGAGACAGAAAAAAAAAATTGCTCTGAATATATTACAAAATTTTAAACAGAAAAAAATTAAAACAAAATAGCATTTTTATTATTAAAAATAAATAAAAAAAATATGCAAATAACCCGCTAATCCCAACTATGGGACAATATATCCGATAAATGTTTTTCTACCGCTTAGGATATTCAAGATCTTGACTTAACATTACACGTCGGTATTATGGCCTATAAACGGCAACAATTTAATTACATGCCAATTGGAATACGTATTTACAATTCACTTAATAGATCTTTTAATATACATTAAGGGTTATTTAATACTTTGTCAATTAACTATAATACGTTCTTCAAAATAAATAAAAACTATATATAATGCTACATATTTATGAATATTCAACTTATTTGGCATACATGACACTTAAATTCATGATTCAATAGTTAAATTAGTCAAATTTGTAAGTATTCATGAGAGCACGTAGATCTTCCCGTGTGGGAATTGCTGGAATTATGGTTCAAATCCGACAAAAATTGGGAGAAAGAAGAACCCTTCGTTGAGGAGAGTTGATTGGTAACACGAAATTTTACCGTAGTTGAATTTTGAGGGTGCCACCACCCTGCAAAATTCAACCCATTTGTCAGGCGAATCAGCGACTCACTGTCACAGTGGACCACTGAATTTCTGAATAATACAATTGAAGCAATTTAATGCCATAATTTACATTCAGTGATGACAGCAACAGAAATTGACTCACCCAGATTAGAATTTTAGAGGGCACACTGAACAAGATATGCATATACAAAGCACGAATGAATTCCTTCCCATAAAAAGGCAAATCAACCCCCAACATTCTTCTTCCAAACTTAACATGAATATTCACAGATGCTATGCCTAAATTTGCCATCTCCCACTAATTTATTAAAGAAATCTGTTTTGGTCTTTTTTCTAGCACAATTAATGCCTGATGGTGTCTCTACAAATTAAGTTACAATTAGCTAGTGTTTCACATCTAATAAACATGAAACTTACCCAAGCCCAAATAGACCTACTTCCTTCCCACAAACAATTGAAGCAACAAGAAGGATCAGAAGCATTTGGGTGCTGACAAACAAACGCAAAACCACAAGAAAGAATGTGAAAGATTCAGGTTTCAGTTGTGTCGGAGCTTATTACAGTCCCATCTTCGACTGAAGAGATTGGCATTTTGCTTCCGCAACTCATCTTCTTCACATCCTGGCTGGAACAAATGAATATTCTTCTCACCATATTACAGAATTCACTGCAAGAAAATATGAAATCAATGAGCATGGGGTTACACTGATTTATGATATCATCTATGTCTACTTTTCTTTGTTTTTTCCTCTCCAAATCCTTTACTGAATCAGCACTATTGTTCCTATAATTGTGTTTAATAGATACTCACGGCCATGGATCATCTCCCACAAGCATCATGTCACCTTCATCATCAGTGAAGACAATTTCCCACTTATTCCTGTGTTGAAGTTGCCCCTTTATGTCAAACATCTCCTCTAATTCATTTATAAGTTGCTCATACCCATCCAACATGGTTAAATCCACAGCACGACCCACTGCAACACCCTGCATTTGAACCTTTTGGTAGGTTTTCAACAACATTGAAAAGCCCATGTTAGAAAAATAAAAATCTTATTAGACTTCAAAGAATGTAAAACAGTTTATATAAACAAACAATCTATGTTCAACACCTTGGTGCGACTTCTAGAAATTTGCTTGCTTTGAGTCTCCTTTGGAGATAGTTGTAGCTGTTCTTGCTTCCTCTCCTTGGAAGAAGCCTTTGGTACCTCCGACTTATGGCTAGCATCTGTTTGGGACAAGGTGCTGGTACATCCTTCAGTAGTAACTTTGGGTACATTTACTGCATGCGAAGATGAATTCTCAACAGCAGGTGAGTTCCTAGAATGATCAATAAGATCAATTCCAAACAACCGATAACTTGTAGCAGTCTCAACTTTGCTCTCCTTGTCAACTTGGTCAAGCGCATGCTCATTGTTCAATCTGGACGAGTGAGGCTTTGAAACAGGCCAAGCTGAGACACTCTTGCTATCATCTGTTGTGTCTTGAAACAAATGAGATGGACAACTAGAATGGGGAGACGACAGCCAATTTCCTTCTGTCTGATTCCTTAACATAGTGTTGTTGCTGTTGCTTTTACTATTCATGTCAGTTTGCATATGATGCCACGTACCAGTATTGTCATTCCGTTTGCTTTCGGCCAAAACACTGATTTGTGTCATATCAGGCTGAGGCAGACCAGTATCCCAGAAAACAGAAGCGGCGGATGTTGTGTCTAGTTTGAAAGTAATTGTTGAGTGTCAAACAAAACCAAAAACTCAATCAATATAACAAATGAGGAGTTAGTACAAATAATTACTCACCAACATCTGGAACTTCGCTGGACGGTCGTGGCCTTTTAGCCTTTACAGTAGTGGGTTGAACTGAGGGTGTAGAAGCAGAAGCAACAAATGGCTCTATCTCCCATGGTGAAACCCTCTCAGGTCTTGGAACAGCTGCAAGTTCATCCCATTGAACCTGGGAATTGACAACATAAGAAAAAGATTAAAAACATGATCGGCGAAAGTAAATGAACAACCGCAGATTGAAAGATGACAATACCTTGAGCGATCGCCATTTTGAATTTTCCCAATGCGGAGAAATATCTTCAATTCCAATTATGGTACCCGAAAATCTGAACAACAAAGTATTAGAATAGCCATTAAAAGGTCAGCTAATAAACTACCTTGACAAATTATACTACCTTTTATCAGTCTCAGCAGAATCATCCCCCTCGAATCTCATCTTGAACCTCATTCCAACACTAAACTTGTTGGACACAGCCTCCAAATACTTGTTCACACCTATGATGAATTGGCTCGACCTAAGAAAACAACTTATGTCAGTAATCATCCACTAATTATTTATCACTAAACATTTTCTAGTTCTTGAAACAAGTAAAATTTCTACCTTGGCTTATAATATACTACAAAAAGAGTCTGAGTTGCAACAGCATGAGAGGCAGTTGCAAGAACTCCCAGGTGCATGCTTTGACTGGAAATCACAGATGAAGGCATGCTACTTGCCTGGCGAGCTAGACGTCTCACTCCAACACGTAACTCTCCATTGTCCCCTCTACACACAAGATATCAGTTAAAGTAAACACTAGTAGAAAATATTTTACATGAATATTTCATTAAAAACCAAGAAGATCTATGAACCGTACAAATGAAACTAAAGAAACAAAAACCAAAGAATGTTTACCTCAAGAACACAAAGGTATCTCCAGCAACTAATCGCTTGGAAGTCACAAAAGTACTCCATCCAGTCGTGAGCAAGTGTCTGCGCGGCTGACCTGATTAAAAATATAAACAAGGTAAAGTCAGTAGGCAATCCGAAAGTTAAATCACTAGGACAGCAGGACTGAAGAAAACTTATTAATTCTCATCTTCTTTACCTCTAAATATATGCTTAAAGCGCCATTCATAACCATGAAGGTCCTTTGCAACCAATTCCTGGGTTGGTGTTGGTTGGGACATATCCTATAAAACAAATCAAAACAAAGTTTTCTGAAATAAGGTAACTCGGAAGAGATCACCAAAAAGAAATTCAACAAAAACAAAACAGATTGTATTACCAATGCAGGAAGGCACTCCGTTGCGTGTTTCCTGAGAACAGAGAAGCCACCATGGGTGCTAGTATCTGAAGCAGTCAAGACCTTGCAGAACGAGTGGACCGGTGCCCTTGGAGGTTCAACAGTGCACGGATCAGCACTTGTAGGCTCTTCTTGCTAACACATTCACACTATTAGAATCTAAATAACTGTTGAAAAGAATCTAAGGTTGACCATGAAAATCAAAAGGGGCATCTACATCCTTACATTAGATTCCGGCACCAAAGTGATCTGCGCATAAACCTCATCCGTTTCTTGCTCAGCCTAAAACATGCCAAAACTGAAGGTAAGCATTTGTATCCGTTTCCCCATAATAATCAAGGTTTTTAAAATACAGTTAGGTTTTGGGATTCTCCAAAACCACAATTGCAGTCACATCAGCCGCATTTGTTAGTAATTTTTCACAACATCAAGATTCATGACAAAACTGCAACCGCATTCGCAATTTAAAACTTTTCATAATAATAGAAATTCCAAAACCAAGATGCCCTTTCAACCATCTTCGCACACATCCAAACAAGATTCATAATTTCCCCAATTTTAATAAATAAGAAAAAAGAAAAGCAAAATGAAGGATAATTCAAGAGAAAATAATTACCAGTAAATGAACGTTCACGACCCGACAAAGGATCTTCGGGTGAAGCTGCAGCAGAGGAATCCTCTGGTTCAATTCCTGGTTGGTTGAAGCCTCTAACTACACAACCCCCACAACCAACAACAAATTAGAAAAATAAGAACAAAAATAAACCAAAACTCACGCTACTCTCTTTGCTTTGCCCAGAAATCTCTCAAAAATAAAATTTCATAATTAAACACAAAAATTAAAATAAAAAACATAAATTATTTTCTTAAGTTGCAAAACTCACTTGCTCCATGTGGCCTTGTGGAAAATAGAACACCCTCTGGCCGGCACGAGGAACATCCACCAGTGGTCCCGCGCAAGCCTTCCACAGCTGCTCATACAGCTCATCCTCACCCTCACCCGAACCAACCACTGCTTCACCACCACAAAAGAACCACAACGTTACCCCAAACAAACATATTAAGAAACCTCAAATTCTACAAAAGGTTTTTCATTCAACTCCCACCTTCAGCCGAAACATTTGACGCGCGGCTCAACATGGTTCAACGCAAGTCAACGCCCGAGGAAAATAATAAAAATAAAAAATATATATTCGCCAAAACAAAACGATTCGCCTTGTCACGCTATGGAAGAAGAACCAATCTGAATCACTGAATCCTCTTTGTTCCCTCCACGAGATCCCGTTTCCGACAGCGTCTGACGTAAGAGTTTACCACTAACAAAGCTGAAGGAAGAAGAAGAAGAAGAAGAAGAAGAAGAAGAAGAAGCGTTCCGTTGAACGACGCGCAGTCTGTGTGTGAGAGGATGGGAAAGGAAACGGCGTTACTCTGTTGGAATAATGAATGACCACTCTCCGTTGTATCGAGTCCTTTTGTTTATTAATTTATACATAGTCCAATTTCGTTGCTCATTTATTTTTTTCCTTTTTTTTAATTTCAACTTGTGCTGTGTCGTGTCATGTGTGTCGCTTCTGTATTGTCTATTCCCACCAGACACAAGAAACAAGCCTATTTCAGTGGTTCTGTGACTTGTGTGTGTTAGTTGTTACTAGACATGCTAAAACTGCTCCTGCGTTTACTTTTTACATGTACCAAATAATTTTTTTGGAGTTTCTATAGAGATTAGTTTTTCTCCACTTACTTTCTTACTTAATCAGAAAAAAATTATGCTAACTGCATTTCAAAATTATTATTGTAAAAGTTAATAAACTCTAAGTTAAATGTAACTTAGTATACATAGTTAATGTAGGAAATTTATACATGCTATTGATTAAAAATTAGTTTCACTATAATTTTTAAGAAAATCAAATTCAAAGTTAACATATTTATTATTTGTGTGATTTGTAATTGAACGATATTGTAAAATGTATGCGTGGGGCACATAATAACCCTTGAAATGAGAAATAAGAAAAAATTGTTAAAATCGTATTATCCAATACGTCATTAAACCATATTACTATGTGACCAATTCAACCATCCTTACTTTTGTTAATAACAATATATGAAATTTGTATTGATTAAGGATTTACATGATTTACTTTAAAAGAGAAATTCATCTTAAAAATGATTCTGACTTATACTTAATTGTATGGTCGTTTATTTGCCTGATATAATATGTTTAATAATAAATATATAATATTCATTAGACTTATATTTCAAAAGATTATATATAAAAATGAAAAAATCAATATGCAAATATTTAAGGTTTACTTTTAGGATTTAATACATTCAGACTTACTTCTCCAAAGTAGTATTAAAAGTAACTTAACTTAAAAGATTATATATTATTGTATTTTTCTTTTTTATATTATAATAGATATACCTTCTTCAAAAAAAAGGAAAATAGAATATGTATGAGTTGAAAATTGTGTATGATAGAACGTATGTCTATATTATTATTATTTCTCTCTTTTTTTCTAAGATTCTTGAAATGCATAAAGTAATTACAATGATTTTACATAAGTGGGAATTTTATAATAGATATTTTATGAAGTTATAAAAAACCAAGAATTCAAGAGAAAAATGTCAGAGTAATTAAAAAAAATTCTAACAAAATCCTACGTGAGAAATCAAGTTATCCTAAAATTTATTTTATTGAATAATTTTGTTAATATTTATATTTAATTTTAAAATAATTTTGTTTGGTGAGCGTTTAAAAATTCATAAAAAAATTTTAAGATGTGTTAGAAATGTTATAAAGAATAATTATAACTTAGAATTGATAGGTTATAATATTTGTGTATAATCAAATAGTGGAATCTTTGATAATTCATAAAATAGAATTAGATCATAATTCATAAAATAGAATTAGATGTAACATATACATTGAGTAGTATAAATTTAAGTATTTTATTTTTACTTTCTATTTAAAATAAATTTGTTATTATGTCATCATTTACACATAAAATCATACAACTTTTATTTTAAATTCTTTTTGAGAAAATATTTTTAGATGATCATTTTTACACAACTTGTCCAATGTTGTTGTTCTTACTAGAACCGGATACTCTTAAGATATGTTTCTTACTGGAACGGTTAGTCCTTGATTTCCGGATGTTAGTCTTTAACTCCGTGCACTCCTCGACCAGACTAGGTGGTTTAATATTTTTATTAAGATTTTCAAATTGCACACATTAACAATGTGATCTTAGTTGTTTATTATATACATATGCCTTGAATTGAGTTTTTGTATGACTTCTTAATAGCATTTTTGGCAGCTTTTATGAAGTTGCCTAGAAATTCTATAAAATTTTCAAAGAGTTTTTTTTTTTCCTTCCATATTTTCAAATTTTCTTCTATTTGGTTTAGTTTCTCTCTTTTTTTATCCCTTTTCGGTTTTGATCTTTAAATTTCTTGTGTTGTGTCTAGTTTTTTAGAATTCTTATTACAAAAAAAAGAATCCCAACACTTATAATAACATATTTCTTGTCTAAGGTTGAGTATATAACAATATTAAAGAAAAGATTTTGTTCCTTGCAATTTGTTTACTTTTGCAGAAAAATGAAAAATGAAGGTCATGTAGCCAACATGCCTCCTATGTTTCATGATGCAATCTCTTATGACTAGAAGGAATGTATGATATCATATTTCGAGTCTCTCTAGATGGATGTGGAAAATGATAGAAAACGAAGACTAATAATAAGAGAATGCATTGATGATCATAAAGAAAGATTTCTCTTAAAATCCAAGGCATGAAACACATTATTATGTGCTTTATCTAAAGAAGAATAAGCCAAACTCCATAGTTTTAGAAGAATAAAACTAATGTGGGATACCTTAGCCAACACTTATGAAGGGCCCACGTAGGTACAAAGAAACAAACTAAGTCTTCTAACACATAAATATGAACTATTTAGAATGGAATAGGTGAGGAGATCCAAGATATTTTTAGTCGCTTTCAAAGTATTTTAAATAAATTATGATCTTTACGTTAAACTTTTGATAATTATGATCATATTAATAAAATTCTTAAAATTTTACTTAGCAAATGGAAATCATAAATAACTGTTATAAGAGTATTGAAGAGCCTAGACTCCATGACCTTAGAAGAGTTAGTTTAAACTCTAAAGTTTTATGAGCTAAAGTTGCAACAGGACAAAGGGATAAAGAACAATAGTCCTTGACACGATGCATCCAAAAGAAGAAAGAGGTTACACCTTCAAAGATATCATCCAAGGCACTCAATGTTGATAGCTTTTGAAGAGAAGATATTAATGAAGACAAAAAAAAAATGAAAATGATGAGCTTTCTTTCATCTCAAAAAAGATCATTAAAATATAGAAAAGAATAAGTAGAAAGCCAAATGGAACAACTATTCTAAAAGGGCCTCTAAGGACAAAGAGAGAAGTCCAATAATATGCTATAAATGTAAAATCCTATACACTTCAAGTTTAAATGTCCAAAAGTAGAAAACTCTAAAAGCAAGGAAGGAAAGAAAGCAGAATTATAAATCAAAATAGATTTTCATGAACATATAGAAAGAATTAGGTTACTCAAGCTCAAAGGATGAGGAAGAAGCAAATATATATCTCATGACTGACATAATATTTATTTCATGACGTAGATTTTAATAAATCTACTTCATTAAAAATAATGTATCATGAGTTCCTTTCTAACTCAACCATCCTTTCAAAAGCATACAAAACTTTGAGAAAAATTTTGAAAAACTTTGGAGCATAGTGATTTAAATTGGATCATCAAAATAATAGTTCATCCATGTCCAATTAGACTCTCAAATAAGTTTTAAAAAAATGAGATGAATCCTTGAAGAGGAAAATGATATTGAAAACAAGTTTTCTAATAAAAAAAAGAGTTAATTAAAATCATTACTCTTTATGAGAAAAATATCAAAGAATATTATGTTCAATAGAACATGAACTTGTTAAATCAAAGAAGAACATACCTCGTTAGAATGTGAAACCTTCAAGAAAAAGTTCAAAATCCTTAATAAAAATGTTTTAAAAAATGATAACCTCCTAAAAAAACCACGGAGCTCTTCAAATAACCATGAGGAGGTTAAGGTTTTAAAGAAATATTGGTAAAATCTTTGAGTATTACTAATAATCTTAACAAATTGTTAAGATATAACAAAATCTCCACTAACAAATCTAGATTGAGATATGAAAGCAACATCAACTATAAGAAAGTGATTATACATCATTATTATAGAAAACCTAGCCACTAGTCCAATAGGTGTAAAAGCCTACCAAATAGGACATCGTTCAATATTTCAAAGTTAACTCAAAAAGGACCAATAAGGGTTTGAGTACTTGAAGAAAAGATTATTTATATTGTAAATATCCTTAATAATAAGAAGGAAAAATTTGTCATGGTATCTAGATAATAGGTGCTTATGAAACATGAAATGTCTTAGACATAATCTGTTGAACATAAATAAATTATGTGATAATGTCTCTTTTAATAAAGGAGAATCTATCGTCCAAAATAAAGAAAGTTCTTCTCTTTCTATTAGGAAAAAAAAAAAAACAAAATTGTATAAGATTAAACTTGAAGAGTTGTCAAATAAAAAAGTATCATGTCTCCTTAGCTTCAAAGAAAATAATTGGATATAACATAGAAAACTTGGACATAGAAAACTTGGACATACAAGTTTAAGGTTAAGTTAACAAATGCAAAAAAAATTGACCTTGTAAAAGGATTACCAAGATTTCCATATATAGATGATTCTTCTTGTGAAACTTGTTAGAAGAGAAAAATCATCTAATGTATACTTTCAAATGAAAATAATGCTTCCATTTTAAGACCATTGGAAATGTTGCATATTGATTTGTTTGTACATGCTAAAACAACCTCCTTAAGTGGAAAGATATATGGACTAGTAGTAATAAAAGTTATTCTATATAGACGTAATTTTTTTCCTTATACCATAAAGATGACTTTTTTAAAGGTTGTTTAAAATTTATAAAAAGATTCAAATTGAAAAATTAGTATTTATAATTTTCATCAAAAGGGATCATAGAGTGAATTAAAAAATGATTTCTTTAAAACATTTGTTAAAAAGATGTCATCTCATACAACTTTCTACTACAAAAAAAATGTTGTTAAGAAGAACATATCTCTTCAAGGATAGGTAGAACCATTTTAAATTAAAATAACACATGGAACATTTCGAAAAATAAACACTAAATACTAATTGTTATTTATAAAATACAATTTACATTAGATCAATTTTGAAATAGAATCCATATGGATTATGGAAAGACAAAACCCCAAATATTTGTTACTCCCATCCTTTTAGGTGATTTTTTTTTTACTAAACACCAAGAAGAGTTTGGGTAAATTCTACTTGAAAAGTTGAGGAAAACTTGGATATTTTTAAACCTAAAAAATGTATAGAGTATACCTCAAAGATGTATAGAGTATACTACAAGCCTGATAGATATCTACCAAAGTTGGATTAATCCTATGTAGATCTCAATCTAGAATCAACTCAAAAACTAGATAAACAATCCAAGGCAAAAGGAAAAATACCAATTTCCAATGAAGTAATACATGACACAAGATAAGAAGTAAAAGCATATAAAATGTATTTCAAGAAAAGATCATCATGAAAGTCAAATTCTAGGATATCCAATAAGAAAAGTCCAAACGAGAGCAACTATGAAAGGAGAAGGATATTCAACTTTGATTCTTAATTTAAACTTAAAAATATAAAAGATGACCTCAAGAATGGCTATTGGATTAAGGTTATTGATGTAGGCCCCTTTTATGGATTATGATTTGAGTTGATGATTAGATTGATATTAGAGGAAAACCCCAAAGAAAATCCCCACTGGACATTAAGATAACATGATGTTATCTAGATGTGAAGGTTCATTTCAAATGGGATTCAAAGAGGAGGAAAAGGATATAAGACAAGAAGGAGATATGATGTTGGAACAATTAATCAAACATATGATAGGCACAGAGAAATTAAAATGAACAAAATATAGAATAAGTGGAATGTAATAAACCAATGAGCATGGAAAGAAGATAAGAACCAAATGAAGTGAAATGGCAATGGATGAGTCATGCCACTTGGGTGGTGGATACCCAAGATAAGTGGTGGGGCCGCCACTTGAATCACACTCAAGATAAAGCTAAGAGAGGGTGAGGAACACTCACAACACAAGCTGAAAAATTCTCATTAATTTTCTATCATTCAAAGTCCCCTTACAAGGTGAATGAGAGCCCTATTTATAGGCTTGGATGACCCCCAAATTACAATCAAATGCAGCTGAAATTACATGTAAATTAACCCTAAAGAAAGATCTAGAAACTAGGTTTACACCCTCTTAAAGGGCCAAGGAAGTGGGCTGGCTGCATGGGGGTGCTAAAAGCACTAAAAAAGTGGGTTATAATAAGAAAATGGGCTGTAAAACATGGCAGCAAAGAGGGAGGAAAGGGGGGTGCGCCTCACACACTTTTGGTGCCGCCAAAACCCAAAATGTGATGGGGGTGAGCTCATCCAAGGTGTGGTGTCTTTAGAAAGTCCTACAAAACAAAGGAAAATAAACCCAATTAAAACTAAGCTTGATAAGTAATTAAACCAACATTAGAAATTAAACTAAGAAATATAAGGAATACTAAATAAAGGATTAAATGTAAAGGGAATGTGGTGTCTTGATTATGCATTTTTTTTTTAATTTTCTCAAAACACCATGCATCTTTGTTTTTAGTTTTTAGGCCTTCATCAGTTATGTAAGAAGAACAAGATCATTTCTAAAAAAATGACATGTGGTAACTCATCTAACTCTAGAAAGATAAGAAAATAGTAGGAGCTAAATGGCTCAAGTTCTAATAATCTCCCCCTAATTGATGATGACAAATTATAAACCTTGGTCATAAATAAAGGTTAGAAAGTATATAAGAGCATTTCAATAATTTTTTATGCATCATATTATATTTATGTTTGGAACTTCCTTTGAGTCCAATAATACATGTGTAATAGAGCAATGTATCAAGGTATGATAACACACATGTATCAAGGTATGATAATCTATGTGGAACAACCCTTTAAGTTTGAAAGTGATATTATGAACTCTATGCAAAATATTTTCTAAGTTAATGTAGAGAAAATTTGAAATGAGCATCATGGGCGAACTTAAATTCTTTTAAATTGCAAACGAAACAAAATACAAGATGAAATATTTATTCATCAGACCAAGTATATGAAATAATTATTGTAAAAGTTAATCATGGATGATGCTAACATGATGAAAACTACAATCCATCCAACCATAGATTTTGGACTGGACAAAGAGTCAAAGAAACTAGATGAGACTCTCAAGAAAGGTATGATTGAAATAACAAATAATACACTAGAAGGGGTTGAAAAATGTATTGTAATAATATAACTTTTCTCAAATAACTTGAATTTTCAAAATCAATTTTATAGAGACATCCAATAAATTTGGAAAAATTTTGAAAAAAGATGTAAAAGAGTCATAAAAAAAAAATTTAATAAATTGAAAAAAAAAAGACTTGTGTGATTAGTATGCAAAGGATAACACAAGAACAAATGTACTCCAAGACAAAAGTGAAATAGAACACTCAAGTTTATAATTGTACCCTCAACTATGACTACATCCAATTCTCCTTCACCAATTGTGAAAAGTTTCACTAATCAAACTTATTACACCAAACATTTTTCATAGTCTCTTCCGACTTACAAGTATTTTCTATGTCACTTTTAATACACCTATAGAATTATTCTAAATCTTTATAACACCAATGTATTAATATTTAAAAAGTCACTTCTAGCTTTCAAAAATAATAATTATTTATAAAAATGAATGCAACAATATCACTCAACAAAGCAAATACAATACTTAAGAATAAATTATAAAAATATTTCTTGTAATATGGATAATTTGTTCCTTTGTTTGTAGTCGAAAGATCCACCCTCACATTCAAGCTTAGCATGAATAGTATCATTTGGTACCAAGAGCCAAGGTCCACTTCAAACTTTTACATCTAGCACAGTTAAAGAAAGCAAATGAAAACAAGTAAGGAAACTAATTTAATTAGGTCCTTCAAAACTCCATTACTAATCCATATTTGTTATATAAAAAAAATCATCTCTAAAGGTAGTTTTCCTCACTATTTGGCTTCCTTTCCTTTGAGTTTATTAATCTTGGAAGATTTTTTTATTTTATTTTATGCTTTGGATCATTATTTGTGAGAGCTTTCTGATTTATGTTAATGTTTCTTATTCAAGAAAAAATATTAATTTGTTGATACACATAAGTATTTGAAAAATCACTTACCATCATCAAGAACACACCTTCATGAGTTTTTTTACCTTTGTTTTTGAATCATGGGTTTCTTTATTTTTCTTTCCTTGAGTCAAGTTACTAATGGTTGTATTATAGATTGTGAATTTATTATGTCATCCCTTAAATTTGTGATTAATTGTCCAAGACTAAAGATGCAAGTGTTGTAATGAATTACTTGTGAGTTAAACCTTCAAACAAAAATTGTACACTGAAGCTGCATTTGGATGATATTGACCAAGTGACCCTTGGGCCAAAATCAATAAAAAGTGTGAGAATAAAGCTTCAAAGTAAATAAGAAAAGAAGAGCAAAAGATTTAGCAAAGTTCAATTAGTTTGAGATTCCTATTGAGATTTTCAAATTCTTGGTAACATTCTTGGTAGCTTTTACATCTTATGAAGCTTCCTAACAAATCTATAGAGTTTTCAAAGAGTTTTTTTTCCCTTCCATATTTTAACATCTTCATCCATTTGGTTTAGTTGCTCTCTTTTTTGTTCCTTTTTGGTTTTGATTTTTAAATTTGTTGAGTTTTGTGTAGTTCTTTAGAAGGTTTGTTCATATTCAGTTGGAACAATTGGTAAGTTAGTGACCAAACCTTTTGCATCTTCTTAAGTGATAAATCTTCTATAACTTATTCTTTGAACACTTCTTTACTTTTATTTGAAGAGGATTAATTCTTTTGAAACTTGACTTTTAATTGGGGTTTTCAAAAAATTTCTCTTGTGTTTTTGTGTTTATTTGATTCTAACCATATTTTTTAAATTTTGAATAATATATTGGACAATCCTCACACAATATGTTTTAATAATAATAAATAAGAATAATTTTTGAAGAAATTAAAAATTAATAAGAAATATTTTTAAAAAATTATCTTATATTTTTTTAATAACACTAATAGAATGTCATTAATATAATCTTCTATATACATGAACAATAGACCATCTAATGACTAATTGGCTTAATAAGATAATAAAATATTAATTTTTTTGTCATATCTTTTTACGAACTTTATTCTTAAATATTTTTATGAGATTTATAATTAATTTTTCTTATAGAAAATTTAGCATCAATGTGTTTTTATTTGAAGGAATTTATATAAAATATTATATGCAAAAATTAAATAAATTTTGAAAAATGATATAAAATTATAACTAAATCTCTTTTTTAACAACTAATCCAATATAACCAAATATATTATCTTGTAATATGATATAAAATTATGTAAAGGATTATATGTGGGTTAAATCTAAATTAAATCTCTCAAATACAAAACAATAAAAATAAAAATATGCTTTATATTTGCATTGTATTTCTTATTTAACAAGTATTACCAAATCAAGTCTTTTCAAAGAAGAATTGTTGATGAAAAATCAAAGTATAGCACAACAATCTTACCCGATCAAGACATTAGAAGGTTATGATCAAAATATTTGAAGATATCAAAGACCAAGATTTTTATACAATAGTCACATTTTTGAAAGCTTATAAAAATGGAAGATAATAAAGGCAGAAGATACAACAACTACAACACACAACTTACAAGCTTCCCACTCAAGTCATCTTTGTTAGAAATTTTAGTAGTAAAGAGAAATTCACTGTTATATCCTTTCCCTAATGAAGTTAGAATCTCAATTAGGAGCATCTTATTATAAACCCTCTTTATAAGAGTTTTCTTATATTCTTAAACACTCTTTTCTTTGTAACCAAGAGTGACAGTTAAGAATACTCATAATTCTTAATCTCAAGGGGAGATTAAGAAAGGATAACTAGGAGTGATTTATTGTAGCCAAGAATGACATGGTGTACTCATTGTAGCCAAGAGTGACATGGTGTACTTGTTATAGCTAGTAGTAATTTTGAAAATACTTAATTGTAATAAGTTTGTTTATAGTGGAACCCTTTAAAACTTTCTTAAAGGAGAACTAGACGTAGCCTAAGAGTATAGGGTGAACTAGTATAACTCAAGCTCTTTATCCTTCTATATTATTCTATTTGCATTATCTCTCATGCTATATACCACCTACTTAGTATATAAAAACAAGTGTCTTAGACTATTCAACCCTCGTTCTAGAGTCAACCTATTTCTTCAATATCTAGGGTGACTTCTCTTTATTCCTGTCCTGCAACCATGCTTAGTGTGAATAAGATGGTAACAATAATTCAAATGTTAGAAGAACAAGTGCAAAGGTCAAGAGAAAAAGGTGACTCAAGAAGACAAAAAACATATTTGCCTCATTCCGATGATAGTGGAAGATCGTATGATAAAGGTGTTGAATACCTCTTATATAGGTATAGGAGGTAAGGAGAGAGGCAAGTTCAACACGATAGAAGTTCAAAATAAAGTTTCTCAAGTTTAGTAGCACTTGTGAGATCGAATTGTACCTTGAATGAGAGTCAAAAGTAGAAAAAATCTTTCAAGCTTATGAGTTTGAAGAATTTACCAAAGTTAAATTACTTTTTTTAGAATTTGAACATTATATTTTGATATGGTGGAACCAAATTCAAAAAGACATTTTAAAGGAAAAGAGAGTATCCTTAATAACTTGGCATGATTTAAAGACTTGGATGAGGAAAAGGTTTATCCCAAACTTCTATAAGAAAAAGTTGCATCTTAAAATCCAAATAATTACCCAACAAACCAAGTGTGTGGAAGAATACTTTAAAAAATTGGAGATTTTCCTAAAGTTGAAATAGAGTAATCTATGGAGGCTACTATGGCAAGATTCAAACATGGCTTGAAAAGGAAGATTCAAAATGTGGTGGAGGTTCATGACTACCACTAAATGGAAGACCTTGTCCTCCAAGCCAACAAGGTGGAATTGCAACTTAAAAGAAAGGGAGTCTTCAAAAAGTTTCTTACAGTAGCTCCTCAATATCTTAGAAAGACAAGAAAAAGGTATTGTTCTAATTCTTCTCTTTCTTTTGAAAATAAAAATTCTATGAGTTATGGCAAGTCCAGGTCCCCTTCTAATTTTTCTTCTTCTTTTAAGACTCTACTACTTTTAATCCTACTAATCATACAAGCTTATCAAATGCTTTAGATGTTTATGCTATAATCACATAGCATTTAATGTCCATCTAAAAGAGCCATGGTATTATTATAAGGGAAAACGAAGAGTCATGGTATTATTATAGGGAAAAGAGGTTAAACACCTTTTGGCTTATGTCTAGAAATATTTTAAAAGAACACCAAAAGAGAAAATATCTTTCACACAAAATATCTAATCAATAGTGATGAAGCACAAGTCGCAAGTGTTTTTCAAAGTAATTAAGTTCCCCTTAAATGTGATAGGAAAATGACCTTAAGTGTCAATGCAAGAAAAATATGTGAAACCTAATTCAATGTGAATGTATATAAAAAATACAATTTTAAAGGGGTTTTGATCGTTAGGAAAATTAAAATGCAAAATGAGGCTAAAATACTAAATGCAACTAAATCAACAAATGTAAATGCAGTGTTGAAATCAATGCGAATGAATTTAAATTGTGGAGATAAATCTTGAATTCAAACTACTACGCAGTTACCTAACAATTATATGTAAATGTAATGGATGCAGATTATGCAAGAACTTATAGTAATTAAAAGTACAATTAAAACTATGGGTGTTCAGAACCGAACCGATAAAAAAAATCGAAAACCGATCCAAAAAACCGCAAACCGATTAAAACCGCAAGTTTTTGGATTACTTTGAATTTTTTTTTTCAGAACCGCGCGATTCGGTTCAGTTTGCAGTTTGGTATTTCAAAACCGAACCGAACCAAACCGAACCAAACCGCAATTATTAAATAATATTATACTTATTTTTAATTTTATTTTGCAAAGAAAACTTACTGTTGTCTATTACAACTTTTATTTTGTTAGATACATCTTAGGGTTTCTTACTTGAAACTCCCTTACTCTGATTTCATTATCTCATCATTAACTCTTATTCAAATTCATCTCACCACACCATTTCACCCTCTATCTAATCATTCTTTACCGCTTGGGATAAAAAGTGTCAAGAAATGTTGCAATTTGAATTTAACTAATCATGTTTTATTTTTTACAGGTTGTAATTATTGACATTTGATAATTGATCTATTGGATTTTTTTTGTATTCTTGTTAGTGGCTTAGTCAAATATTATATTGTTATTTTGTTGTTATTAAATTAAAACAATATATGATTTGATGGTTAAAAAGATACATTTCTTCAATTTCATGTTTTTTTTAATCGGTAATGACAAATATATTAATAAAAACTGGCACTAAAATTACCAAAAATAATTACAAAATATAATTGAGCAAAAGTATGCAGAAAATTAAATAGTAATATTATCATTTTCGGTTTTCAATTCTTTATGTACAGTGAGAAATACTTACCTAAATATAATTATTATAATCTACTTCTTAGTTTTTGGATTTTATTTTCCTATTAAGATCATTTATAAACTAATAGTGTAACCATATGAAATCTAGTTAATGATATATTTTTATTATTTTATTATTTAAAAAGATAAAAATAGTCAATTATTAATAAAAAAAGTAAAATAAAAAATTAAAAAAAAAACCGCAAAAACTGAATTAAACCAAATCGCTAAAATTGGTTTGGATTGGTTCGAAATTTTTTTTTATTTCAAACCGAACCAAACTGAACCGCAAATAATTTTTATATTTGGTTCGGATATATTTTAGCGAAAAATTGAACCAAACCGCACCGGGAACACTCCTAACTAAAACTAAACTAGTACATGAAAATTGGATTAAAAGATACAAATAAAACGAAAACAAGTCATTATACTATAATACTAAATCAAAATGAGATACTAAAACTAAGTAAAGTGCTAGAATCTTTGGAACTGAACAAAGAGAACAAATTGTATGAATTCAAATTGTTGTGACATAAAGCACAAAAACAATTCTAAACTGCTAAAAGGAAATTGACTTCAAATTTAAAATGTAGGGGATGGTCAAAAAGGTTATCGTTGTTATGATCCCATTAATAACAAACTTTATGTTGCTCGTCATGTTATTTTCCTTAAGCACATTCCATTCTATACTATGTTAGAGTCTTCCCGCGATCCTACAAAATTAGATCTCATTTGTATTGATCCTTTTTCCAAAGATGATAATGATGCTGTAAATAATATTGAAATTGAGAATTGTAGGAATGATACTTGTACTACTACATCTCAAGATGTCCCAACGGCTTCCCAAGCACCTCCTATGATGGTTGATCCTCCACCTCCTCGTTATCCTTCACGTGTTCATAAGTCTACTCAATTACTAGATTTTGCTTATTCTTTTTATTCTTCCTCTTTTGTTTCTTTCTTAACCACAATTCATAGTTTGTCTGAGCCGTCTTTCTATTAAGAGGTTGTCCTTGATCCACTTTGACAACAGGCTATGCAAGAGGAACTTTCTGCATTATATAAGACAACTACTTGGGATTTGGTATCTCTTCCTCCAAGTAAACAAGCTATTGGCTCTCGGTGGGTCTACAAGATTAAAACAAAGTCAGATGGGTCTGTTGAGCGTTATAAAGCTCGTCTAGTTGCTAAAGGATTCTCTCAAGAATATGGTTTGGATTATGCATAAACCTTTGCCCCAGTTGCTAAGATGACAACCGTTCGCACTCTTATTGCGGTTGCATCTGTTCATCAGTGGCATATCTTCCAGATGGATGTTAAAAATGCTTTCTTAAATGATGATTTGAGAGAGGAAGTGTACATGATACCTCCTCCAGGTGTTTCTCATAATCCAGGGGAGGTGTGTAAGTTAAAAAAGGCTCTTTATGGTCTCAAGCAAGCTCCCCGGGCTTGGTTTGAAAAGTTCTTCAAAGTTATTACTTCTCTTGGATTTTGTTCTAGTGATTATGATTTTGCTTTGTTTATGAAGATTACTTCTCATGGTCGTATTATTCTCAGCTTATATGTTGATGATATGATAATTATAGGGGATGATATGGATGAAATTGAAAGGCTAAAATTACAGTTGACAAAACAATTTGAAATGAAGGATTTGAGACCCCTTCATTATTTCTTAGGCATTGAAGTTGCATATTCTCCTAAAGGATATCTTCTTTGTCAATCTAAGTATATTGGCACTATTCTAGACCAGGCTCTTCTTTCTGATACTCGCACATCCGACACCCCTATTGAGCTTAATGTGAAATATACTCCTTCTGATGGTGTTCCTCTACCTGATCCGACCATGTATTGTACTATTGTTGGAAATCTAGTATATCTAACAATTACTCGTCTTGATATTGCTTATGTTGTGCATGTTGTAAGTTAGTTTGTTGTTTCTCCTACTACGGTACATTGGGCAGCTGTTCTCCGAATTCTTTGATATCTTTGTGGTACTCAGTTTCAGAGTCTTCTATTTCCCTCATCATCTTCCTTGGAATTGCGTGCTTATTCTCATGCTGATTGGGCTGGTGACCCTACTGATCGTAAGTCTACTACAGGTTTTTGTATTTTTCTGGGAGACTCTTTGATTTCTTGGAAGAGTAAGAAACAAGATATTGTTTCTCGTTCTTCTACTGAAGCTGAATATCGTGCCATGGCTCTAACTACTGTTGAAGTTGTTTGGTTACGTTGGCTTCTTTCTGACATGGGTGTTTCTCTTTCTAAACCAACTCCTATGTATTGTGACAACAAGAGTGCTATTCAAATTTCTCATAACTCGGTCTTTCATGAACGCACAAAACATATTGAAATTGATTGTCATTTCACCCATCATCATCTTCAACATGGAACCATTACATTGCCTTTCATTTCTTCGACTATGCAAAATGCTAACTTGTTTACAAAATCTCATTCTGTTAAACGCTTTCATTTTTTTATTGACAAACTCTCAATGCTTCATGCTAATGGATCGTGAGTTTGAGGGGGATGTTAGAATACTATATAGAATATTATATATTTATTAGTATTCCTTAGTATTTATTAGTTAAGGGTAATTTAGTCTTTATACTATTGATATATTTTCCTATTTATATTCTTGTATCTTCTAGGGTTTTCTTACAAGTTATAATCACAAATTCTATTTCTCCTTTTCCCTTTTTCATGTCTCTTCTCTTCTTACTCTTATGTTATCCGGAACTTTGTTCAAATATAATATGTCATCTTTTACAAAGAATTTAAAATTATTAAAACTTTTGTTGTTTTTTTATCGAAAAAGGATGTTCTAAAAGTTAATTAGACCCTCTGAAATCTAATTAAATAAAGTGTAATACAAAGGAACATCAAACATTTCAATATGTGAACATATTTAAAAAAATTGTAGAGATAAAAATATGAATTGCCTTGCAAGTTTTCTTGGTTTGGCTGAATTATGAATTTATAATACTAATTTATACTAAAATTATTCATAATATTTATATATTTAAAAATACTAATTTTATTATATTTTCAAAATAATGTTTTATAAAATCAAAATTTTTTTTGAACGAATGCATAACTTATGATACTAAGATCCTATTACATGAATCTTAATCCTATGATCTTTTTGTTAAGGAATTCTCTCCTGGCCTGTACTTGCTCCCGTACAAAATATACGATTATAACAGTCAAACAAAGACAAGAAAATAAGTAGGATAAGTTAGTGATACAAAAGAATATGCATAATTTTAATAAATTGCACAAGAAATTTACTATAATCACATTCAAGTGTAAAGGCTTACCTAAGGCTTTACACATAACCAAATTCACACATCACAATCAAGACTAACGCCTTCCGAAAGACCATATGGATCTCGGATATCTAGGACTAGCACCTAATATTTCAAACACAGGACCACGAGTCTTATCAAGACCAACTACTGAGTCTGTTTCACCTCAATGCCATCATCTCGCTACTCATAGCCAACACCACATCAACGTAGCCCCATCTAGCTTCCTCCTTTGAGTAACTGATGTGGCTTTCATCAACCCTCTCACCACATGCGGTCTCAGTCTACATGACCTTGATCCATAATGAGGTTTAGATACCTTATGTCATATCCCTAAATTCATACACACTAATCTATCACATGCCATACTCCATTCATAATCATCAAATTGTTATAATTAATTTAAATATATATATATATAGATATATAATTATTTAATTATTTATGCAACGAATTGGATAAAATTAAATTTTTAAATAGGTAGATTTTATTTAATAAAAAATAAAATTTTGTTTAGTTAAGATTTCAAAATATATAAATAAAATAATTAAATATTTTATCCTTTATTATTCTAAAATTATTATCTTTTTTAATTTTTTTCTCTTTATTTTATAATTTTTTTTTTAAATATAACACCCACTTCTCATCTTTTTCAATATCTGATAGCACAACGTAAATGCTCTTGAGGAATAGATCACTTTTATTCTATTGGAAGTTCGTTTTGAATTTATTACCATAACTGTTGGGTCTTTTGGTTAAGTTGTTTGTATGAAGGCCTCTTGCATTTTAAAATCAAGTATTTTTTAGAGTAAGATAGAGTATCATTGATTTAGTTCCTTTCGATAAATAGACTTTGGGCAAAAGATTAAATTTAGGTAAGGGAAGTTTAACATTTAAAGAGAAATAGAATTATAAAGTAGATGACATGATGTAAGGTGATCTGTATAAAATTTTGATTTTTGTGTGAATTTAAATTAGTTTTGAAATAGTGTGAATCTTGTTTTGGATGTTTGTGATGAATTATATTGAAATTGGGATAATATTGTTTTGAATGAGATAATTGTGTTAATTTTATATGAAAGGAGAAATTAAAGTGGTAGAAAATGATTTGATGTTGAAATGTTAAATTTTGCATGGAAAACAAAGAATTTTTGCTTGAGCGAAAGATTCTCATTTAAGTAACTAACAACATCTCACTTGAGTGAAAAAATCATGAAAGTATTATCAAGTTCTACTTGTAGTGTAATTTTCTCTTGAGCAATAGAGTTTAGCTTGAGCAAAAATATCATTTCGCTTAAGCAAAAATTTGTGCGCCTGAGCAAGAAAACCTATAACAAGTTTGATGCTCTTTGTAAAAATTTTACTTAAACGAAAATATTCTGTTTTGGAAAAATATTTTTTATGTTTAAATTAAAATAGAAAGAGTATACATGTGTATGATTAAGTGAAAAATGTATAGAGACTTGTTTGTAATGAAGATTCCTGTATGTGTATATGACCTCCTATATGTTTGTGTGATGGATTATGTGTCGGGTTGTGTGCCGATAAAGATTTTTAAATGATGATTTATGCATGAATTATGTAGATACCAAGAGGTACTATTTGGTATAATATATAATGTAAGTATGGAACTTTAGGAATGTGGTTAGTTGACATTCAGACTTTAATAATAGTCCTAGTCATATAAACCAAGATACCATATATTGAAAAATCGATGGAGGTTTACACCATGATTCTTTAGATATGTATCATCGTTACATTAGTTATGAGAAAACTACCTTATCATGTAGTTGCCTATGTTGGAATAGAGTGAGTCAACATGAAGATGGAAATGACTCTGTGGTCCATTTATGTCCAAATAAATAATATAAAGTTATAGGTTTTAGTCCTTATTAATCTTCCCAAAATGATTATTCTTAATTTTAAGTTACAAATACTCCTGATAATTTGATTTATTTGATGTATAAAAATTGAATATTACTTTAAAATTTTATT
This sequence comes from Macrotyloma uniflorum, assembly GCA_016859785.1. Taxonomy (NCBI): domain Eukaryota; kingdom Viridiplantae; phylum Streptophyta; class Magnoliopsida; order Fabales; family Fabaceae; genus Macrotyloma; species Macrotyloma uniflorum. Next base: position 259,167 of record BDMB01000086.1, on the reverse strand, counting down.
AACGTACCCTTAGTTTTTCTTTTATATCTTTACTTATAATGATCTTATCTTTTTAGATAGAGTATAAACAACTATACAAAAAATTCAAAATCTCAATTAATATAAAAAAAAAGGAAATATTTTAATATATTTTAGAAAAACTAATATAACAGATAACTACACTAAAAATATATTTAAATTAGAAAAATAATTTTAACATTATCCTAAAGTAAGTTAGGTTATGTATTTTCTTTTCTTACATAAAGATTATATAAATTAGATAGTATTATATAAAAAATTCATCAGTTATGTGAAACTCTTTAATTATGGTTTTCATTTTATGTGGTTATCAATTATTTTATTTTTATTCAATAATCAATTTAAATAAAATAATAAAAATATAAACTAAATATGGACGCTATTATAAAAATTAAAGTCTTAACATTTTATTCCGCTCCTCTAAAATAAAATAAAAATAATTAAATTGAAAATCTTATAATTAAAAATAAGGTGTTAAAATCAAATTTACTTTAATTTTGATTTAGTGATCATTACTTTTTTATTTATTTATTTATCATGATAAGGGAGATCTTTAAATAGATTTACTACTTATTATCACTCTTCATTTCCTCTCAACCTATTAGTTCAAATAAGTAACTTTTCTTTTATTTTTTTTCATAACCATAAGGCATAGCTCCCTCTTTTAAAGTAATAAAACTCAAGTTAAGGAATCCAAGTCTTCAAATCACTTGAGCTTATAAAATTGATAGAATTAAATTTTGCTAATCAACTCTCTCAATTAGTATTTTCTTCATACTTAAATATTAAAAAAAATATCTTCTCAAACACATTTAAAAATGTAAATGGACATAATTTAATTTTACTAATTTTAATTACTATATTTTTTTCATAAACTGGCTTTTATTAAAATTTGATATCATAAATAAAAAAAATTAAAAAAACCTTATTTAAATAAAAATATTTTAAAAAATTATCATTGAAATATATTATATATAATAATTTTTTACATTCATATCTAAAGATAGTATAAATTATTTTATATATATATATATATATATAAATATATAATGTAATATATAATATAAATTCATTTGTATTTAAATATTTATATTTAAAGTGAAAGAAAAAAATATTTAAAACAATATTTTCAAAAGAGGATAAAACACAACTTAATAATTAAACCTTAACTAAAATTTAATATTCCAAGTTGCCCAAAATAAAATACGGAATAGTTAAATAAATCATCTTAGTATAAGAGGTATTATTTTAAATTTTAAAATAATAGATGGTTAAGATTGCAATATTTAATAATTAAAATTAAAATTTAATGTAATCATGAAATTTCTTAGATTCACCCAACAAAAATAAATTTTGTAAAATATCCATAATTATGATCATATCACCATCATTCCAATGACCTATTATTACAAAATAAATTCACCTCTTATTTTCTCTTAATTTAATGATTCTATTAAGTAACTTAAGAAAGAATGAAAGGGGAGGAATAGAAACTCTTCAATTACTTTCAGAATGTAAAAGAATCTTCTTTTTTAAAATTAACTTGGCACAATTAAATATTTCTAATCAAATTTATTAATTAATACTCCCTCCAAACGCAAAATATATAAACAAAAATAATCAATGTCTCTAATTTTATATCAGTTAATTTCACTAATGTTAATTTTTTTTTTCTAAAACATGGTTTATTAAAATTTGATATCATGAATAAAAAGGTTAAAATAAAATCATAAAATGAAAAGTATTTTAAATATTCATCATTAAATATGATTAAATTAGCTAGATTTCTATCGAAAATAATTATACTGTTGTTCAAATTTAAATCTAGAGATTTTATCAATTATTATTTTTTATTTATATTTAAAATAAAAAATTGTATTAATAACAATATTAACAACAACAATATAGAGTAAACACAACTTAATAGTTAAATCTTAATTGGTTACTCAATTACTCTAGTCAAAAGGGGAAGAAGTCAAAGAAAAAGGTCAAAAAACTCTAATTCTAGAACAGTAGTTTCCATCAGTGTTGAAAATGAGTAGAGGGACGGCGCATCCATCGAGATGCGTGTTGTTGGGGATAACAGAGTGAAATGGAGACGGAAACGGAGAAAGTAAGTATGAAGTCCGTGACCGTGACCGTTAGCTGCCGTTACTTTCGTTGTGTGCTTCGAAGCATGCAACAGGGTTGGCTCAGGTCACCCAGCACAGACACACAAACAGAATCATAAATTTCATTTTTTTTATATGGTGTAAATTTTATTTCTTTTATCATTTATATAAAAATAAAATACAAGTATAGTGTGATTAAATAAAAATAATAATAATAATAATCTTAATTTTAAAAGGATGATAAAATATTTATTATTATTAATATTTTTAACTCTTAAAACGACAACATCATCAATTATATTATTTATGGTAAAAGTTTGATGTTGACAATATTATTATCTATTAATACATTATGAATATTTTAAATAATTTTTACAAGAAGAAATAGGTCAAATAAATCATCTTCAATATACAAAATATCATGCTATTGAGAACAATTTTGCTTCACATGTTTTTTGACATTTTCTTTTATTTTTTTTATTTTGTTTTATAACTAATTTCCAACTTGATCCTCCTCAGTGATGATAATTACGAATTCTACCACTTCTATAGTGGACCCGCATGTACTGTGATATTGATGAATAATAGGCGTGCTGCACGAGCTGGCGTAACTTGATTCAGTAAACTCCTATACTATATTAAACTATTTCTTTCATCAGGAACTTATTGACATTACTTTCTATGTTGAATTAAATTCTTTTGAAAATATTAATTTTTTTTTCAATTTTTTCTTAAATAAATAATCAATGTAATGGAATTAGCTCCCAAGATGTACAAGAAATAATAGTAATTTTATAAAATCATTTCACTCAATAAATTAATGATTATATTTCCTATTTTTTTTAAAAAAAATATTCAAAGTCTCTTTATTTTCAAATAAATATTTTTTTACTAATATTTTATATAATTTTTTTTTTTGAATATTATTTTAATTTTTACATCTAACTTTTTATATAATTTAATATATTGCTCTTATATTTTTAATATATTAATAAAATTAGTATAAAAATAAAAATAAATAATTAAAAAATTTGCAAAAATTTATTAAAAATTAAATATTTAACTAAATAATTATTCCTCCAATTACTAAAAATTAGGTTGGTAAATAGATAATTACAAAATCGGTTATCCAATACATAAGGAGTAGGACTAACGATTCATGCACCATTCTATAAAAGACCCTAGTGCTTTAAAATCCTGTACATGACCCACAACAAGGTGGTCAATTGAGTCACAAAAAAAATTTCTTCTGCATCTACCTTCTTATTACAAAACAATGTGTCATTCTTATGCTTCTACAAATACCACACTATCTCAACCCACATAACCTTGTAGTATATGTTTATCTTTTTGTTTTGGAAGTGAATATAGTGTTGTAGCAAATGCTGCTTGAGAGTTTTAATTTTATAGGTACTTATGCCAAACTACACATAACATTTGTTCAACACTATATTGGTTACCGTACACTCCAAGAATAAGTGTGTGATGAATTCCTTCTCTATTCCACATAAGCCGCAACTAGTCACAACCTCTTACACCTCCCTATCTCCCAACTTGTCCCTCGTAACTATTCCTTCTACTATTGCTCTCCACACCAAATGTAATGTCTTGAAAGCTCAATAAAAAAGCTTCTGATGTCTCCTTGTATCTTATTCTGAATAATGGAATAAATTGATTTAATACTGAACATCCCCTTGACATCCTCCTTCCAAACCCATTTATCTTCTCCTTTAATAATGAGTTGTTTCAAAATAATTAAGTTCATAAGTTGTTCTGCCAAATCTTCTTCCCACCCAAACCAATGTCTCCTCCATGCCAAATTCCATTCCCATGATCATCCTATCAAGTACTCATATTAGTAACAAAATCTTGTTGATAATTAGAATTTATAAACAACCTACTAAACTTCATACCTAATGCCTCTTCCTCAATCCACTTATCCTGCCAAAATAATGTAACTTTACCATCACCTACCTATATACTCATATTTTTTACAAACCAGCATTCACCTTACTCATTAGTCCCACAAATCTTTTTTAAATCCCTCCCCCACGCTGAACAAACTTTAATTTGTGTTTGTTCCTCTAGACCTCTCCACCCTCCATACTTAACTTCTAATACCTGCTTCCAGATCCCCTTATTCTCATTTGCTAACCTGCATTTTCACTTGGCAAGTAATGCAACATTAAATGATTCCACATCCTTAACTCCAAGCCCTCCTTTGTTCTTGGGTTTGCAAATAATTTCCCATTTCACCCAACTTATTTTCTTCTCTTCACCTCCCCCACCCCACAAAAAAACATCTTTGTATATTTCAAATCTCATGAGCCACTACTACTGGTGCTTTTGAAAAAAGATAGATAGTAGTGGTAAAGATGTTATTACCGATTTAACTAAGGACACCCTTCCTCCAAATGAAATGTATCTCCCTTTCCATCTTAATAGTTTTTTTCTTGATTTTCCTCAAAACTGTTTCCCAAAATTCAACCTTCCTTGGATTCCTCCCTATCTACAAGCCCAAGTGTAAGAAAGGTACATTCATCTGACACATAGTTTAACATAGCCGCATACTTCTCAATCCATCTCCTATCCACCCCTATCCCTTCGATCCTATTTTTATGAAAATTGACCTTCAGTCTAGAGAAAAACTCAAAACACCATAATATGTTCTTAACCATCGAGATATTTTGGGTAGATGCCTCACAGAACAGTAATGTGTTGTCTACAAATTGCAACAAACTAACCTCTACTCTAGGATTCCCCACTCTTACTCCAGTTAATGAGGATGTAGCCAAAGCCCTTATGACCATTCCAACTAGTCCTTTAGCCACAATAAGAAATAGAAAAGGGGCTAAAGGATCCCCTTGTATAAGACCCTTGGTCGGATGAAATTCTTTAGTTGGGTTACCATTAACTAGAACTAAGATAGAAGCGGATACTAAGAGATTAGAAATATACCCAATTCACTTTTTGCTAAATCTCATTCTCCTCATCATGTACTTAAGAAATTCCCAATTAATTGAATCATATGCCTTCTCGAAGTTGACTTTAATTATCATACAATTTTTCTTCTTATTCTTCATTTCCTCCACCACCTCATTAGCTACCAGGACCTCGTCCAACATATTTTTCCCTCCTAAAAAGGTACTTTATGACTCATCAGTCATCTTATGTATACACCTCTTCAGTCATTTAATTAATACTTTGATCATTATCTTGTAAGCACACCAAATTAAAGAGATTAGTTTATAATGGTTGTGACTTGTTGATTTCTCCTTCTTAAATATATTTTTATTTTGTAACTCTTTTGTAATTTATGTTTATGATGATTTATTGTCTACCTATATTTTTCAATTCATTGTTTTTAATTTGAAGATTATTCTTACTATATAGGAACTCATGTCAGAGCCTCTGTACTAATAACATCAATCAAATAGTAATAGTCATATAATATATACATTAAAAATCAAGATACATATGAACAATTCCATACAATTTCACATTCCTCAAGGATTCAATAGACAATGCATACAATATCAAGGAATTCACACTTCAAATATATAATAACAAAAATAAAATACATTCAATGAACAATTTAAAAATAGTTAACACAACAATTTATTACTAACAAAAATAACTTAAGTATTAGTATACAAAATTCTTACTTGTCTAAGAGGAGTATGAACTATGGTTGGAATTGATCACATGTTATAAAAAAATCAATATATCCCACATGATATTAAAGTGGCTAAGAACTACATGAACGAATCAACCAATTACAACATTATCTTAAACAAGTTATATAGAAATGGATTTAGCATACCATGTTATGGTGCCTAACTCTGCCATAAGTCATTGAGGCAATTAAATATACATGAGGGGATTTGCGACAGTCACATAGGTGGATGATCTTCAAGGGATAAGATTATTAGTTACTATTTCCTAATTTGAAGCAAAAATGTTTGAAGTTGGTAAAGAGATGTGATGAATGTCAAAGACAAGCTAATTTTCACAATTCTATCTATCATTAACTTTATAATATCTCACTCACTTTGAGATTATTTATTGATTCAACCATTTAACTTCTCTTTATTTATTATCTCTTCTTACTAATAATGTGCATTGATAAAATTAAGAAATTTAAACTTGTGAAAGACTTTATAGATCCAAGTGACAAAAGAAATAGAGAATAAGGTAGTTAATATGAAAATTTTACCAATAAATATAGGAAAGAAGTCATGGGAAAACTTACTAATAAAATAAAGTATAAGCTTTAAGATAGAGAAGATAGTCCCTTTCAAGACAATGCAAATAAGTTGATGTAGAACTTGTAAAGTCATGGACAAATTCTTTTTAAGATGGGGTGGATGATAAGATAGGAATAGGAATAGGAAGAAAAAAATTCAAAGAATCCTTACAAGAAATATGACTAAGGAGAGAGAGAAGAAAGACATAGAAAAACCTTACAAAGGTGACAAAAGTAATACTTAAGGAGTTAGAGAAGGAGATATTAGAGCATAAAATAGAAAATAAAAGTCTTCTTGAAAAATGAATTTTAAAATATGTTGGAATTATAAGTTTTTATTAAAAGAAATTTTTTATAATATTCTAAATAAATTTCTCTTAAAGAAATATTTCTTCTAGAAGCTTCTAGCATGATTTAGAGTAAAGTGCACTACAAAAATAAATTTTATTACCCATGGAATATTTTCCATAGAATTATTTTTGTGGAAAAAAATTAATTACCCATTGAATATTTCCCACAGATTTATTTTTATGGAAATTTTTCATAAATTTATTTGTGGGAAATTTTTTATAAATTTGTTTATGAAAAAATTTTCTATGGATTTGTTTGTGAGAAATTTCCCATGGATTTTTTGTGAAAAATTTCCTACTAGCCTTTTACCTACAAATTTGTGGTGGTGGAAATTTCCATAATTTGTGGGTAAAAAGCTAGTAGGAAATTTTCCACAAAAAATCCATGGGAAATTTCTCACAAATAAATCCATGGGAAATTTCCCACAAACAAATCCATGGGAAATTTTTTCATAAACAAATTTATAAAAAATTTCCCACAAATAAATTTATGAAAAATTTCCATAAAAATAAATTTGTGGGAAATATTCAATGGGTAATTAATTTTTTTCCAAAAAAAATTCCGTGAGAAATATTTCATGGATAATAGAATTTATTTTTGTAGTGGTGGTTATCATAAATTAACTCCAACAACTTGGTAGTTTAAGCTAGTTTCTGCACCTAAGTACCTCATAATTTCATGGACTAAGGGAGTTGCAACTCTTAACCAAATGCATGTATCAGATTTTAAACCAAAGCTTATTCTTTACCCTTAGGCTTATTTGTTTGAATTCTCGTAGACAACTTTGATTATCTCCTTTAGTACACCTTCTAATCTTATAAATAGAAGACTTATTTTTTATTTTTATCATATTTGAGATATACAAATTATTTTATTTTATTTTATACAAGATTAAGTGTCTTGAGAGTTTGATACTCTTACCTTATAGTTTTATCTTGGATAACTTCTTCAAGTAGTGAATCAATAATGAACTATCCTTAAGCATCTCAAGATTGTGTTTTTTTTCTCATTCATTACCTTACCATTGATTTTCATTTTACCTTTTGTTCCTTATTTTTCTTTACTTGGCCGAGACTTCATGGAGCTTCTTAGTTAAGTTCTTGGTTGGAATATTTCTAAGAGTTAATAAATCCTTAAAGTCCTAAAGAGGAACACATCATGATGTATTAAGGTAGTTAGTCCCAATATTCCATGACAAGACAACAAAGACATGTAGCATGACAAACAACCAAAAATACTAATAATAATTCAAAAAGTGCAAGGAAACTTCACATATATACATATATAAGAAATATGGAAGACATAAGACACATTATCTGGTTTGAATCAAGTTGCTTTATTGATGTATCATTTATTTCACTCACATTTGTGGTTTTAAAACACTCTCGAAACATTTCTTCTTTGTTTACTTCTTACATTTAACACATTTCTACATTTTCCATAATAAATAAGTATAATTGTAAATAAATTTTATTTACTATACTTTTACTGTATTTTTTATTTTCTTCATATTGACCTTTTCCTACTATTGAATTTATATATTTTCCTGTAGTGCTCTGATTCAGCTGATTCTTTTTTAATGGATTCTAAATTTCTAAAGCTTTAATTTGGACACTTGAAACTCGAAATACATTTCAATAAATTAGAGAATATAGGCTATAATTTGATGTAGTGATTTTCATATTAATGTTGTAAATTGTTGTAACAATGGGCTTATTACAGAAAGAACTAGGACCCATCCATTCTTAGCAGATAAGACCTCTATATAAGTATTCAAAGACAGATAGAAATATACATTCAAATGCAATTTTTATTTTTTACAATTTATGAAAATTTCTTTCTTTTCAACAGTTATGAATTCTTTTCAATTGAATTGTTTATCTTCTTTAGAATTCATGAATATATGAACATTGGCCTAACTTGGAAGATGGATTCATCGTACTAATTCTTTCCTTTTCTTACACCTATTTTTCTTGTTGATCCTTGATCAAGAATTTGCAAGACTAAGTGTTAGAAGGTTTGATTGAATTTTCCAAGCCACTGTATTACAAAGATTCAAATTGAAAAATTGGAAATCTTATGTGCAAGATCAGGTTAAATTTAGTATATCATTCTAGATTATTTGCTTTTGTATTCAATTGGATTCAACTCTTCTTAATTCTTGAATTTTGTTTCCAACATCATTTCTATTTCTATTTCTATTTCTATTTCTTCAAAGTTTTATTTCAATTTCATTTTCATTTCAATTCTTTAAGACACAAGTTTCTTTAATTCTTTCATGTGAATCTTGATGGTTATTTTACAATTTCCTGAGTATTAGTAGGCTCTAACTTGACCACCTTCTCATTTTAGTGCACCAAATCAAAAATTTAATTTTTGGTAATTAGTTAATTCTAGTGACTGCTTTTTTCAATTATAGAATCTATAGGTTAGTTGCATTGTTCATTTGAATACCTTAATCTTTTAGATTAAAGAACTCTTCCATGTATTTTAGATTCCAATTCTTTTGGTTTCTTTCTAGTTTTCATATTCTTCTTTCCTTTCTTTGAATCTATTTTTTTATAGGCACTGAAAAATCACCCAATTTAATTTGTAAGGAGGAAATAGTTTGGCAAATACTCATTCCTATGTGTTGTGTTTCTTGAATTAACACTTAGGTTGCCTTTATACTACATTAATAGAGTAAACTTAGGGTGGTTGACATTTATTACCACTAATGTTACACCTTAAAAGGTATCAGTATAACAATGTGATGATTATATTTTGTACATATTTATTGTACTTTGTTATCTCCTTTTTGTCATGCTAATTGTTATTAATCAATATATTTACCTTAATTGGCCTTTAATAGTAGACATATCTTATTTTTAGATTTTTCTTTGCTCACTAATTGTTTTATATCTATAGTTATATATGTACTTTTGAGCTAATTCTAGTAGCATTAAAAATCTTAATTTCAGGGGGTTTTAATTTGATATATAATATATAGGAAAAAAATTTCAAAATTGGGAGATATTGAGGTCACAATTGGATGTCAAGGTTTAATTAGGACCATTAGATAATTAAATATAGCTTGCTTGTGAGATTGAATTAATATAAGTTCTTGGAGTTTCTCTTCACCATAAGAAATTCTTTTGTTACCTATGGATTTTTACATACAAACCAAAATTTGTTGGTAAATTATATGGTACTATGAACATCACATGTAGATGTGTAAATGTGCTTTGCCTATAGATACAATGGGTAGGTAACACTTAGTTTTTTTTATCTATATTAATATTTTTCTACTGATTTATCTATGATCCTAAAAAAAATGAAAATAGGTTCGTAAGTGTATCTTGCTTAATAATCTTAAAATTGAGCTCATGACGTATTACTTCCTTATACATTCTCCCTAACTCTCTCATGTCCTAAAATCTTCTCAAACGAATCCCAAATTATTCACTAAATTTTGTTGTCCACTATGATGAGGAATCTCATCATTGTGTTATCTTATTGTTCGTGCTAGAAGGAGTTGTAAGGTGGAGTTTAAAGTCATTCATCACATCACTTAACACTCTCAGAAATTGGGTGTTCTCCAACATTTGTTACGTGAGAAACTTTTTCCTTAAACACACCTCCTTAAATCAACATCAATCGTGCGTGACTTATTATGTCTATTCCACATTGGGTCAAATTTGGGGATTAAGGTTAATGTTTTTATTTTGGTTAGGATAAAGATTTAGGGATTAAGGTTAAGCTTATAGTTAAGTATGAAAAAAAGGTTTGCTTTATTGTTTTATAAAATTCAATTTCAAATTCATATTTTCAATGCTTGTGCTTATATGTTTAATTTTTCAATTTTGATGACTTTTTTTATTGTTTTTTATGTGTGTCGATGATAATGTGAAAATCCCTACCTAGGCTTTCATCATATATGGGATCTTCCTCTACATCAATTTCTCTGTCATCCATTACAATCTCAACATGGACACTAACATTGTTAGCTATAGGTGTTGCTAATTTTGCCTAATTTTGTTTTAATGGTGAATCTGTTAGTTGAGTTTTCTTCTTTCATTTTGACTTTGTTTCTCTATTTGAATTAATGATTTCTAGAAAACACCCATTACAATCAATCCCATGTGTATCATTAAAGTGTTGGTTGTGTATGATTAAAGGGTTGGTTTTCACCTTTTCATTGTTTAAGTTATTTCTCTATCAATTCTTCCTTTGTTGTATGAATAAATTTCAAATTCCTCAATAAAAGAACCAAATTTTTCACATTTGCATGTTAAAAATGTAACTGGAAATATCTTTTTGTACTTCCTTTAAAAATTTCTTTTATAATTAATGGTATTTATTGACCTATTTACAATCAAATTATTGCAACCAACATCTTTTATAAAAGGTGATGATAAAAACAAGTTCCTTCCATCAGTTTAATTTTTAATGTATGTTTCGAACCTTATTTGTTACTATGGTGTCATATATAATATGAAACATGTTAAATTTATTAATATCTAAGATGGCAATGGATGGATGGGTGACATTAACTTTAATATTGAAAAAAAAAAATCAAACTACTTTTGAATTTTCCTATCATAACTATTTGAAAGACAAAATTTCTCTAATTTTTTTAGTAGTCTAAAAATGGAGAGTTTCATAACAAGGTCCAATATAATTTTTGTATATAGTTGTAAAGTTTGTACAATTACATTTATTATTATTTCCTCCATTGAAGATTTAAAAATAAATTTAAAGTAAATTCTATGTTATTTTTGTATATAGTTGTAAAGTTTGTACTTTATATTTATTATTATTAATGCAACACTTTTTCAACAATTTTTAAGATGTAAGCAAGTAATGTTTGAATTTTTGGACTTAATAATTTTGAAAAGATAAAAATGAGAGCTTCTATAATTTTTTTTTTTAGTTTTTTCAATTACTTTGTTGTACTCTTATTTCTTTAAACAAAAGAATTTTAAAAAATTCTTCTACTGTAATTTTTCTTTTCATTGCTACTTCTTCTTTTACAAATTGTATGATCCAATGAAATTGATATTAAAAAGAAAAAAAAATCATTATATATTTTATTATACATAATAAAAAATACATTTTCATAAACTTTAAAATGAAAATAAATACACATATGCATGCTTTTATTATTAATAGAAAAAAAAAAAAGCAAGATACAAGTATTTTAGATATATTTTAAAAAGAAAACTTTTGAATTTCAATGCCCGCATTAAGTGACAAAAATTTTTGTTAAATATATTTGCTCCAATTATTTTCATAAATTTGATTTTAATCTAATCTAACACAACTAAAATACTTAAGAGGAAAAAATTTTCTATAACTTGGAAACAAGTGATGTAGGTTGATTTTAGGATTATGATTTAACTGGATTAATGGATAGATTGATTAGGAGAAAATCTAGAGAAGATTCTCATTGGACACAAAGATAATTTGGGGTTATCTAAGTGTGAATGTTCACTTCCTAAGGTTGAAGACAGAAGAGAGAATGAAGGTGACATGAAATATGCTTGTTGGAAAATTAATCAAACACATAGAATGTATAGGAAAAGAAGCATGCATAAGTATAATGGATTGAAGGAGAAAAAGAAGATGGGTAAGGGGAATGAGGATAGGACACGCCACCTGGGGAAGGTCCCAAGATAAAGTGGTGGTACCACCACTTGAGGCTCCCTCAAGATAAGACACAAATAGGGAGGACAATACTCCACACACAAGCTGAAGTATGTTGTCTATATTGAAAATGACAAAAGTTCTTTACATGTAGGAATTAAAGCCCTATTTATAGGCTTTGGGTGACCCTAAAATGAAATCCTCATGCAATTGAAATTACATTCAAATGAACCCTAAAAGAAGCTCCTAGAATCTAAGGTGGTTGACCCTTGGAGACCAAGTAAGCTCTAGACCAACGGGGGAGTTGTGTGCTGGACCAAGGACGGATGCCAAAAGCACCACGTGAGCAGCTTCAAGAGGAAGGTGGGCTGGCGCTTCTCCAAGGTCCAAGTGAGGAGGGGGTGAACTCATCTAAGGTTTGGTGCAAAAATCAAATCTTTTTCACAAGTCCAGTAGCCCTAAATTAAGAAAAATAAGCAAAATTAGGAAATAAACTTAAGAAGCAATTATAATGGAAAATAAAGAAAGGATCATGGGAGGAGCAAATGTGTCTTTTCTAGTCATGCTTCTAGTGATCCTCCTAAGACACCTTTGTCCTTCTTCTTTCATGTTCAAGGTTTCATCATCCCCCCCTTGGGGAGAATTTGAGCATGAATTAGGAAGACCTACATCCAAAGGAGAAATATCACCCATGTTAAAAGTCGAACTAACATTATACTTGGGAAGGAGATCTAACTCATATGCATTATTATTTATTTTGCGCACCACTTGGAAAGGTCCATCACCTCTTGGGTTGAGCTTGGACTTCCTTTGGTTAGGAAATCTCAAGTGAAGCCAAACCCAATCTCCCGCTTCGAAGGTAACTTCCTTCCTTCCCTTGTTGGCATGCCTCTTGACTTGACTCACCTTCTTCTCAATCCTCTCTTTCACCTTGGTGTGCAAATCCTTAATCAATTTTGACCTTTGCAAGCCATCATGCCACCAAGCTTCATGCGTGGGGAAGGGAAGGAGATTAAGAGGAGTTAAGGGATTAAACTCATAGATAACCTCAAAAGGGGAGTGAAAAGTAATGGAATGAACCACTGTATTGTAAGTAAACTCAACATGGGGAAGAATGCTTTCCTACTCCCTTGAATTCCCCGAGATCATGCACCTCAATAGTTGAGACAAAGTCCTATTAACCACTTTCACTTGACAATCAGTTTGTGGGTAGCACAAGGTGGAAAATAATAGTTTGGTGCCAAGCTTACCCCACAAGATCCTCCAAAAATGGCTTAAGAACTTCGTATCCCTATCAAATACAATGGTCCTAGTGATTCCATATAATCTCACAACTTCTCTAAAGAAGAGATTTAGAATGAAGCTTGCATCATCGATCTTGTGACAGGGAATGAAATGGGCCATTTTGGAAAAACGGTCCACCACCACAAAGATGGAATCTATACCCCTCTTGGTCCTTGAAAGTCCAATTAAAAAATTCATGGATATGTCTACCCAAGGTAACGTGGGATGGGTAGGGGGGTGTAAGGACCATGAGGTTGGGCCTTAGACTTACCCTTTTTGCATGCAGTGTAATTATGACAATATTTATCTACATGCTTCCTCATGTGAGGCCAAAAGAAATGCACCTTTAGAATCTCTAAGTCTTATTTGACCCAAAGTGCCCCATCAACCCTCCCTCATGAGATTCTAGAATGAGTGATGCTCTTAGGGACCCTTAGGGTATACAAATGTTCTTCCCCTTAAAAAGATAACCATTGTATAGGAAGTAGTCATTGTGACTTAGAGCATTCCTCAAAAACTTTGGAGAAGTCAATGTCTTGAGGGTACAACTCCTTTTTGTGATCAAAACTAAGGAATTGAGTTTCGAGGACAGAAAGCAAAGTGTGGCGCCTAGAGAGGGCATTTGCCACAATGTTACTCTTCCCTTGCTTGTGTTTGATCACATAGGGGAATTGCTCTATGAAATCTACCCAGCTAGCATGTATCTTGTTGAACTTACTTTGGCCTATTAAAAACTTTAAGGACTCATGATCACTATGGATCACAAACTCCTTGGAAAGAAGGTAATTTTGCCAAGTTTGGAGAGGTCTCTAACAAGCGCATACAACTCCTTATCATAGGTGGAGTAGTTGACATTGCTCCCCTTAAGTTTCTCACTAAAGTAAGCTATGGAATGACCCTCTTGAATAAGGACATCCCCAATGCCTAGATTTGAAGCATCACACTCAACCTCAAATGATTTTGTGAAATTGGGAAGAGCTTAGATGGGAGCATTGATCAATTTTTCTTTAAGAGTGATAAATGCAATCTCTTGATCATTGCTCCACTTAAAAATCCTATTCTTCTTCACTATCTCATTTAGAGGAATAGTAATAGTACTAAAGTCCCTCACAAATCTCTTTTACAAACTAACCAACCCATGAAAACTCCTCACCTTATTCACACTAGTGAGAGTTGGCCAATCCCTAATTGCTGCCACCTTCTCATCATCTACTTGAACTTCCTTGGAACTCACTACGAACCTTAGGAAGACCACATGATCTATCCGAAAGATGCATTTCTCCCTATTGGCATACAAAGCTCTTTCTTAAGGGTCTCAAGTACTCTTCTAATATGAGGCATGTGCTCCTCCATGGACAAATTATAGACTAAGATGTCATCAAAGTATAAACTTGCCTAGAAAGGGACAAAGTACATGGTGTATAAGCCTCATAAAGATACTTGGTGCATTAGTTAGGCCAAAGGACATAACTAACCACTCATATCTTTATTTATTTGTTCATTTTACTCAGAAGGTATGTAAATATTATAACAAGATTAATATGAACCACTTGTTACCTTATTTTATTTATTTCTAAATCAAATTTTTCATCACTACTTCTTTTACAATTCGATGCTTATAATGTCTTCAGTTAGACCATACGCTAATATGCTCCTTCAGTTAGACCATCATGTAACTGAAGACTTGGTTTTGCAAACTCTTCATTTAAAACCTTCTCATTTGTGTTAACTACATTCCCTACAATTAACTACATTCCCTACATAAGAAATAAGAAATGTAGAAATATATGTAAAGTCAAAGAATGG
Organism: Macrotyloma uniflorum; assembly: GCA_016859785.1. NCBI lineage: Eukaryota > Viridiplantae > Streptophyta > Magnoliopsida > Fabales > Fabaceae > Macrotyloma > Macrotyloma uniflorum. Next base: position 243,726 of record BDMB01000086.1, on the reverse strand, counting down.
TAATATTTTCTTCGTAGCTTCCAATATTTGGTAAATAAATCTCCTAGGAAACTACATATACTATATAGGTTAGAAAAATGGATTGGCTTGAATCAAAATTAATCCTCATGCCATGTTATTAAATTTTAAATAAATTGAAAAATATATTGAACTTGGTATTCTTTGCATTTGAGGACATATTAAACCCCAATTGATAGTGTTGGCTAGCATGCATTTGAATGTCTTGTTCACTTTTTTAAAACAAGTTAAAACAATCTAAAATAGAACTTATTTACATGATGGAAAAAACTATGTTCCCAATTCACCTTAGTTGGTCTAGTATAAAGGTTAAGGATATGTTTCAACTCACCTTAGTTGGTCTAGTATAAAGGTTAAGGATATGTTTCTGCTCAAGATGTTAAGGAAAATACACTAAAAGTAGTGCCTAGTCAACATTCAACTTTTTAATTTAGTTTACATGGTTCAAATCCTCCTTTTTCAACTAGAAAATTGAATTTTGACTAGGGTTGACAACTCATGTAATATTTTTTTTATTATAAATGTTGATTGGTACATTATTTTAGAGTTTTAGTTTTCTGTTTTTTTTTCTCCCCAAGTGAGTTTAAGAAACTTATTTAACAAATACAAGTGAGTGAAAGGAGTACAAGTATGTTTGTTGGATATTTTTTCAGTTTTTAGATTGGTTTTGGTATGACATATTGGTTTTTGTTTCTTGTTTTGGATATTTTTTTTTCCTTAGGATGTGATTGAAAATTGGGTTTTGGAGGATAAGATAATAATAGCATAACTATTATTTTGATATTAATAAATTACCCACTCGAACTTATCATTGAATTTTTTTTTTCTATTTGTTAGTATTATTGTTTAGGTTGGTTTTTTCAAAGTCTTTACTTTTGTAAACTATTATATACAAAAATTTATAATAATGTAAATACGTAGGAAACAAGAAACCAACCACTTACATGTACACTAGTATTACCCTTTATAAAGAGGATAAAAAAAAGAGAAGAAAAAAAGTAGAAGTTTGCTAGACACATTCTAACTAACTCAATTAGTAAATGAAAACATAATAAAAGTACTTACTATTGTCATTAGATGGTCTATTATATGCTTTATTAGATGATATCTATTTAACGACACTTTAGTCTTAAATTGTCCAATCAACTAAGGTGTTCAGGGTATATCTTATAATATAAAACAAACTTTAAATAAAATTCAATTATCTTATGACACAAACATTTAATTTATATCTCTAAACAAAAGTTTCATAGACTTGTTGTGGATGATATTCTTGATCTCTTGAATATTTTTTTAGCTCTACTAAACACTCTAAGGATTATAAGTTTTACAAACCGACTTTGAGATCCTTTTACGATATAAGAAATACAATATTTCTTAAGGAGTTAAGTTTGGGAGGGAAGAAAAGATAAGGAATGGTGTCTTTGAGAAAGAGCATGTTATTGATAATAATCAATACCTCATATTTCTTTTTGTTCAAGATACAAAACTAATAATAGAAAACCATGTTTAACTATTGTTGATAACATTAATCCAAAATAATACAACAAGAAAGTTTTTCCTTAATTACCTATACAGCAAACTCAACATCCTTAAGAACTGCCATTAATAACTCATTTTGACTTAAGACTACATTAGATGGATAAAAAAATAAGGTTTCTAAATGGTGATATTAAATAAATTATTTATATTGTGCAACTAGAAAATTGTGTTAAAAGACTAAAATTATATGGTTTACAAAGTAAAGAAAGCAATATATGCTTTCAAATGAATTTCTAGTTAATGTTATTTTACGTTCCATCAAGTCATTATCTCATATGGTTTTGTGGAAAATGTAGTTGATGGTTATGTATATTGTAAGGTTATTGGGTGTAAATACATATTTTTGGTATTATAAAGAGATATTCTTTGCTAGTAAAAATATAAGGTCAAGATATTTATATGAAAATTTGAAATGAAAGATCATTGGAAAACCTTTTTCGTGTTTGGTATGAAGATACAAAGAGATTGCTCTCAAAGGATCCTAAGATTGTTAATTAAGAGTTATATCAATAATCTTTTTAGATAGATTCGACATAAAAAAAATAAAATAAGAAATACCCAATAGATAAAAGACACAAATTTAAACTTAAACAATATCCCAATATTTAAAAGAATTAAGATGTAAAATATTTCATATTTTTCAATTGTAAAAATATAATGTATGCTCAAATTTGTATTGGTCCCAACATAGCATTTGTCATGGGAGGTTTGGTAGATAGTTGAGTAATCCAAGAATGTAGTATTGGAAGACAACAAAATGTGTGATGTGTTACTTAAAGGAAAAAATTATACATGCTCACTTCTCATAAATCTAATAATTTGAAACTAATTAACTATTCATATTTTGATTTTTTTTGTGTAATAATAAATAGTAGTTCATTACTCCAATAATAATAATCGTACAATCAAGTCATAATTCATTAACCTCCAGTTTCTAGTTGTTAAGTAAAAGTTTCAAGTAAATAGATTTCATATAAGGATTAAATTCATGCTACTTAACCCATTTAGTAAAAGGTTTAGTACCTAAAGTGTTTGGAACATATTACTCATATGAGTGTAGCTCCTTGATAAAACTCTAGTCGATCACGTGTGGCTTTTAAAAATCTCTAAGTTCCCCCCTATGTAGTAATGAGGTAACCTCAAGGTGTAAAACCATGGAGCAATGAAAATGAAAGCGAAGTGAAATATGTATATGTTTATTTACAAATGTTGGGGGTTTTAAAATGTATAAATGCAGTGGTTGAAATGTAGTGAGAGGTGATTGGGATGAATTAAAATAGTTTGTGTAAACTGGAAAAATTATGCAGAAAGAAAACTTGTTGGAATTGAAACTAACTAATATGTAGATGATATGTATAATGGTGCAGAGGCAATTAATGAATCAATGGAATCTATGCAAAATGGATTTGATGTTGTGCAAATGATAATAAATCCTAAATTGATTACTGAAATGAAGAAATATGTGTAGAATGGGATATTTTGGTTTTTATATGGAATGCAGAATGATGCAGTGGTTAATCGAATGAATGTGATGCAATGTAGAAAAGTTTAAGAGATTATGTAGAATGAATCTTTTTATTTATTGGAATCAGAATTTATGTGAATGTTATGTTGATATTGATGTTATGTAGTGAATGAAGCAATATAATGCAATCTAGGTTTATATACACATGTTCAATGTAGAATGGAGGGGGGGGGGGGTTTGAGAACCAAAGTTCTTGGATTTAAATGCTAAATGCTAAAATGAAATTGAAACCATAAGCAATCTAATGATTAAGAAATGATGCAAGAATTAAATGAAATTTGAAATGGTGTAAGTGCAATATGGGAACAATATCAAATAACTAAATGAAGGAATAAAAGGAAATCTGGAATGTAGATGAACTAGGCAAAATGCAATTGCTAAAATGAAATGAATTAATGTAGAATTGGTTATGCACTAAAGTAAATATAATCCTAATGCAGAACTATGCAGTAAGACTATAAATTGAATGAAAGATGCGGGATCAAGAAGAATGAACTACATTGTAAGAAAAGTTAAAGTACAATATAAGAAAGTTAATCAAATTAACTACTTCTATGAATGCCATGTGCTTGGAAGCTAAAATGCGGAAATGAGTTGTATTCTTTGTTAAATCTTCATAATTACATAACTTAACATCCTACTTATACTACAAAACTCCTAAGCTTAATGGATGGGTCCTGTGCTAAGTGATCTAACCCATAACTTAAGGGAAATGCGATTTTGTGTTGCAGCTGTTGTGAGCTCACTTTAAACACCCGCCGAAAATATATTTCTAATCCAAATTGAGTGATTCAACTTTACTATGAAAGCTTGATAAGTTAAGATTACAATGCAAAAAGAATCATCCAAATCGGACACCTGTGGAAAAATATAAAAATAAAATAGTGAACCTATGTTGAAATACACAACAATAGAATTTACTATATAAATATAGTATTTTGTAAAATTTTTTTATCTTTTCCTAAAAATTCATAAAAATACAGTTCATGCATAACTAAGCTATTTTAAGACATTATAAACATGTGTGGTCTTCTTTTAGCATTTCTTTACAAGTAAAAATCAAGTTATATCACTCTCAATATTATATTTTAGTGGGATTTTCATTCATGTTCTATGTACTATTTATTTTTAGATATTTATACCACTTTGATTTTCTATAAATTTTAGATATTTATATCGTATATTATAGATGAAATTAATGATTTTGGTAACTTAAGTAATTATCACAGTTCATTACCATCTTTGTTGGCTATTTACAACCTTTCACATTGGTTATGCATGAAGTGCAAATATATATGTTGTTTATGAATATAGCAGATCCAACAGCTAGAAATGAGATAGATGTTTTTCTAAGTCCCTTGATAGATGACTTAAGACATTTGTAAGAGGAAGGCATAGAAATGTTTGATGGGTATCAATAATAGACTTTCAAGTTACAAGCAATGTTATTTTGTACCACAAACAACTTCCTAACATACAAAAACTTGAGTGGGTATAGTGTTATGGGTTATCATGCTTGTTCTATTTATGAAGAAGATACAAGTTATATACAATGGAAACATGGAAAGAAGACAATTTATTATAGACATAAGAAATTTCTTATGCATAACCACCCATACCAAAGACTAAAGAGATATTTTAATGGTTGCTAAGAGAATGAAATTGTCAAAAAACTTTTAATTGGTGAGCAAATTTTTGACTAGGTGAAAAACATCAACATTGCCTTCAAAAATACCCAGAAAAAGTCATTTGATAAAAATATAGAGTGTTGAGTTATAGACATTCACGTTTTTGGAGACACTCACATGATACTCGTAATCTGCTGAGCACATCGTATTTGCACTTAGCGGACACGACTCAGCACCAAAATGTTATGCTCAGCGAAATTAAGCAGAATTTCACTCGGCGCAGCATTTCGACGCTAAGTCGTGTCTACTGAGTGCAAATACAATGTGTTCAGTAGATTATGAGTGTCATGTGGGTGTCCTTAAAAATGTGGGTGTTCATAAAAAATTTTCCAAAAACATATGGAAGAAAAGGTCAATGTTCTTTAACCTTCCTTAAAGGTGTCATCTAGATGTATGACATTGTATTGATGTTATGCATGTGGAGAAGAATGTATTATTAGCACACTTTTGAACATCAAAGTTAAGAAAAAGGACGAAGTCAATGCTCATCAAGATCTTCATGAAATGGGAATATGTCCACAATTATATCCAAGGCTTGTAGGTAAGAGAACATATCTACCACCAACACGTCACACTTTATAAAAAAAATAGAAGACTAGTGTATGTCGATGTCTTTGTGATATTAAAGTACCATAGGGACAATCTTCAAATATTAAGAATCTTGTGTCCATAAAAGATCTTAAGCTAGTTGGGTTAAAGTCCTATGATTGTCACATTTTAATGCAATAACTCTTCCTCATACCTATATGTGACAAATTGTCGAAGAATGTAGATATGCTACTATGCGTCTATGTTTTTTCTTAAATGTTATTAGTGCCAAATTTATTGAAGAAAAGTTATTAAATTAGTTGAAAAATGGGGTTGCAATCATATTATGTCAAATGGAGATATATTTTCTTCCATCATTTTTCTTTTATATTATGATTCACTTATTTGTTCATTTGATATGTGAGATACAGTTATGTGACCTGTTTATTTGTGATGGATATACCCAATTGAGTATACATGAAAATTTTCAAAGGGTATGCAAACTTAAAATATTTATAATTGAAAGTCATATTGTAGAAGAAACTATAGAATTTTTTTAGAGTATTTGTTAAAAGAATTTTGTTAGAGTATTAGATAAAAGACTTTTTGTGGATGTTCCTAACATATGCGGAGGTATGGGTACTCATGATATAAGATTTCAAATAAAAGATATTGTCGAGTTGAGAAAAGCACACTTGCACATTTTAAATAATACAAATGTGGTTCTTCCTTATATATTTGCTCACAAACCAATGATGAAGAACCATTCTTAATGGCATATCAAGCAAAACAAGATATTTATATCATCAGCGGATGTAATAATAGGTGCTTAGTAGTCTTGAAAGAAAAAGGCATTGATGTCACACATAAAAATGAAGATGAAACAAATGATTTGATTGATATCATTTTTTGAAGACAAATGTCTACTACCATTCAAGATGTGGAAAAGGACTTAGTTCATTAAACTCAATGATCATGAAGGCATATGATAGAGCTTGACTATCTAAGTTATGTTTATATTTGAACTTTGTTTATGATATTTAATGTATATTTATGATTTGTATCTAATTGGATTTATTTTTATTAATTGGAACATGTCATCTCCTCTGCCGTCTCTATTAGCATCTTCCCCAAAGAAGACTTGGCAAGCCACACGATGTAAAGACTTTACCGTCAGGTACATAATAGGAGAAAGATTATATGTGACTATTAATTCTCGAACTAGGTCCTAATCATACCCAATTCAGTAGTTATTTTGGTACACTTGCTTGAGAGAAGATTTTTATTCTATATTCCTTTTGGGATCATGTAGAGGAGACAATAAAAAAATTTATTTTACTAGATATTCTTCTAAGTTTTTCAATTACTTTATCTTTTCTTTAACCTTAACTTTGATTTTATTTTTTATGTTATTTTATATACACTTTGATATTGTTAACTTTAAGGATGTGATGAGGAAGATATTAGTTGTTGTAGTAAGAAAATGGAGACAATTTAAGTCTATCTTGACTACTAAATGGGTATTTGATGAGTCAGTTGTTACAAAAGGATTAAGTCCTTACTAATGATATGTCATAGACAAGGAAACATGAAGAAAATTTGTCCAGATTTAGACTGGTGTAAAGTGTGAGGTATGTTTCTACTTTTATACTTTTGTTTGTAATTTGTGAACTATTATTGTAGCATATTATTTCTTTAATTATTTACTAGAAAAGATATTAAAAAGCACAAGATATTCAGAAAAAAAAAAAAATGTATCCCCCTACCATATATGACCCAACATATAATGAAAGAGAAGACTAAACTTTGAGAGTTAGAGTTAGTCTTCCCTAAAGTAAGCCAAGAGGATATTCTTCCACCATCTCCTCCAAAACATCATGAAAAGTGGAAGAGCGCCTACATAAGACCTATTGGACAAATGACATTTAAGGAGGTTCATTTTATTGTAAAAAGGATTATAAGTCAATATTCTTTCAACTATTATATTCTAACATTATCATTACTTATATCTAATAACATATAATTTATATTCACATTTAGAACTTTATTATATCTTTTAAGCACTTTTACACGTTTCATGGTTTGTATTTTCTTACCTTTTTGGCATTGAAATATGGGCTTGTTTTAAACAAATATTTTAATCACTTATATTTTTTTAAATATATCTACACTTTTGGCCATAACTTTTGTTGTAGATATCTATTTTGACTTATTTGTGTTTAATTGAATTCCTTATTTCCAAAACTTCAATTTTCATATATGGATCATAAGATTTGGAGCCCGAAGATGTTTTTTATGATTTTTTGAAGTACAGTTAGAAATACTAAATTTTGTATACGGGATTACATTTAGTATTTGGACTTGTAACATGTTTATTCTTTACAAATAACAAGTTCTTCATTTTCTCTTCTACAAATAATAATTTTCTCAAAAGTCATTTTTGCATGAGCCTCCATCATTTAAGTAAGAAAAAAAAATCCTTTAACAAAGAGCTTTAATGTTGAACTAATTCCTACTTGAATTTAGAAAAACTACACTTTAGAGGAGGAATGTGTCACCTTTCCCCCTCCCCCGTTCTTCTCTATTTATTATCATATTTTCAAATAATGAGTTTCTCACTTCAAATCCTAATCAGACCCCTCTCAACTTAAATAAGTGAGACAAAAATCCAAAAACATATTCTCCACATAAGAAACAAACCCAAAAAACCTAACAAACATAACCCAACTTCTAATTACCCAAATTTAGCTTGTACCAACCAAGAACATCATCCATGTTCAACTTTAGCTTCTGTCATTTTTCTTCCTCCAAGATTTAACCAAGAGACCATGAAGACTCCGCTAGGAACCTTGTGTCCAAACCAAAACATGCCCCACATCCTTCTATAGAGTGATTGAACCATATCCCTCCATTCTACCAGGGGCGGAGCCAAGGGGGGACCAGGGGGACCACGGCCCCCCCGAACATTTTAGATTTTTTTATTATTATATAAAATTATAATTAAATTATGAAATATATTATCTTTAGCCCTTAACATTTTAGATTTTTTATTACTATATAAAATTATAATTAAATTATGAAATATATTATCTCATAACATAGTATAAAAATATTATATATAGATTAAATCTAAATAGAATATCTTTAATTAAAAATAATCAAATATATAATCTTATATATAAAAGAGAATATTTTATTTATTATTAAAAAGATAAGTTTTTATATTTGTACTATATATCATTTTAACAAATATCATCAATTAAAAAAAAAATCAAAAGATATCAAAATAATCTTTTATTTTATATATATATATATATATTAGAAAATTGTAGAGTATTAGAAACTAAAAGTTAAGAAATTTAAAATCAAAGCAAATAAGACGTCAACTATATTTTTCTTATAGTGAAAAAATAAGGTAAGAAAAATTATTTCTTTATTATTTTTGTTCACTATCTACGACAACAACAGAACGTGTATTTTCTGCTATGAAGATTATTAAAATAAGGTTTCGGAATAGGATGAAAGATGATTTTCTTACTGATTGCATGATTGTTTACCTTGAAAAGGAGATTGTTGCAAAGTTCAATACAGATGTAATAATTGATGATTTTTATAACATGAAACATTGTCGAGTACAATTAAAAAATTAAATGTATCATGTATATATTTGATC